>JBCNJP010003445.1:0-22386 GCA_039602395.1 Deinandra increscens subsp. villosa | reverse complement strand
AAACTCCTACATCATCTACGGACGCACCTGGTGCGTCCGATCTGGAAATCAACGGAAGAGATCAAGTAGGGGTGTAATGTGTAATTATTTCCCGTTTTAGGCGCGATTGGTTCGTGGGCGTGTGTCTTCGAGGGTAAAATAGTCAAATACAAAATCACGACTCAATTAATTGGTTTTATTTCTTTAAAATAATCGAATTCAAATTTACGGAACGGAAACCACTCCACCGAGAAATCAGCTCCAAAAAACGCAAAGGATTCGACGAAAATCTTTTGAGATTTTTTTATTTAAGCAAGCTTTAATCAAAGATACAATGGCGGACAACCTGCAAAAACACGAAAGTAAGTTTTTCCCTTGTTTTTTTTATGATTGAATGTCGATTGTAAGTATGTTCTTTGGCGTAATTTTACTGCGGCTACCTGTGCTTCAGAAAATCTTAAAAAGGAAGATGATGAACCATTCAGTAACAGCTCGCAAGGTAGAAGAAAAACAATCGCAATAAAAGGTGTTTACGTTCCGTCTCACTGATATTTACTTGATGTATGGTGTTTAATTCAGATTTAAAATAAAATGTTCTGTGTGATGCTAGGGTTTATATTGATGATGATAAATACAATTGTGTAATAAAATTTACGCCGTGGTCAGCAAAAAAGCGATGATTTCTGAAAGTTAAATGTTTGATTTGTAATGATCTGTACTAAAATGTTGCGGGTCTGAAAATTGGTATTTTGGTTTGGGGTTGTTATTGACTAACTATTCCCCAAATTTTGAAAGTTAATAACTGCTTGTGTCTGATGGAATCACCATTTACATACATAATTTATATAAAAAACGTATATGGTTTGAAGTTCATGGTGTTTATTTAGTTGTCAATCTGATTGTCAAATATTTGTTTGGCAATTTTTTTGTATGTAAAAATAGGAAGAGGGAAACGAAGAAGCTCGCATATAGCAAGCAAAACTTCATTTAGTTACACAAACACATCACAAACACCTATTGTTCTTAATATGGGTGACGACTCGGGTACACAACTTATTCTGATTTGGGAAAATAAGTTATAAGTTATATTATATGCTTTGTAAGATATAAAACTGTTTGGGAAAAATGCAGACTTTGAACAGCCACCAGTTGCCACAAAAGGTAGGAAACGAGCTAAAGATCAAACAAGCAGTGAATCTGATGATGGTATATTCGTGCGTAACAAAATGGGAAACAAACACAAACGTAAAGCGAAAACAAAGGTTGTAAAGGGTATGAGTGATGAAGAAAATGATGACTCTGACTTTGTGTCCAAAAAAGCAAGTACAATTAGGAAAGGTGAAGAACCAACGTCTGTGCCTTTGGGAACCAACATCTACCATCCGTTTGATGGTAGTAGGATTAAAGCAAGATTATCAACATCAAACCTTACCGAATGGTTTGCAACATTCAACAAAAAACAACGGCAGGCGGTACAATCAATTGGGTTCGGAAGATTGTTAGGGATTCAAATACATTAAATACCCACCGCATTAGGTTATTGGCTGTTACATAACTATGATGTTGAAACACGTGTGTTGTGTTTGGGCCAAAGAAGTATTAAAATAACACCACAGTTTGTTAATAAATTGTTGGGAGTTCCAATTGGGAATAACCTGCTAATTGATGTAAGGACAAGCATGAAGTTCCCTGTAGTCGCTGAGTGGCGGGGCCAATTCAAAAAGGAACTGTGGGTATCTAGGCCATATGTACTTGGTTTTTTTGAGAGGATAACACGAAGGCAAGACAGTGGTCGCTTGTTTCTGTTGAATTTCTTGGTTGCAGTTATGACTGTAATGGGAAGAACAGACGATAACAGCACTGTTAACCAGGGTTTTTTGCATGCGGTAACACCAATAGTGAATATAAGTCAACTCAGGTGGTGTGATTACCTAATAGACTGCCTAAAGAAAGCAAAGACAAAATGGAGAGCTGATAACCCTGAGATGCGATTCAATGGATCTCTGTTAATCCTAGCGGTAATAAAAACATCATAATGCTATTCCGTACATTAACTAATCTATTAATTAAAAAAAAACTGTATTGCTAACTAGTTGCTTCTTTATGTTTTATAAAAAATCAGATGGCAATGGTGTATGACACACACCAAAAATCCAACTCTGGTGAGGTTGACGATTACATACGTTACGTCAACAAAAACCAGCTTATAAGGTGTGAAAAATGGTTATTTGAAGTGCTAGAGAGGAAGGGACCGAGGAACATAAAAAGAACAGAAACCTCTGAAATTGATAAAGAGCAAGAAGGTGAAGGTTTGAATACCGACATAGCAGAGGAAATGAGGAAAGAAGATGATGAAAAGAATGAAAACATAATAGTTGGGGATGATGATGGAAAAAACACCACAGATGAAATCACGACTGAGAAAATCCCGACAGGTGAAGATCCTCCAACGTACAAACAATTGGATGGTATGTATAAACATGGTATGTACATCGATCCCATACAAGAGGCTGAACTAATAAGATTATGGAAAGAAACTGAGGAGTTTAATAAATTTATTTCTTGTTGTGATGTGTCACCATCTGGCAACCATTTGAAACTGCCGATACTAACACCACAAATGTCACATGAAGGAAATAATGAGCAAGAAGATTCAGGCGAAAAACATTTAAGAGGTGAAGATGATATTGCCGGTCATTATGAAGTAAATGATGAAATTAATGATGAAGAAACAAGTGATGATGATTTGTTGCTAAACCAGGAAACCGGCGAGCACAATATTGATCCTGATCTATCGGACGTAAGCTTATGCTATATAATATTTGTCACTTGATATGGTAACTTATGTGTGTTTACAAAAAAAAAATGGGTTGTAATCTGTGAATTTCCATACAGGTGTTGATTACTCAAATAACAGATGGGATGAAAGACTTTACGGATTGTTTCAAGAACGTATCAGCGTTGTTTGAACATGCAATTACAAGGTATCCTCAAAACCTGGCTATTCGGGACAAGGTGACTGAATGGAACCATTTAATTAATGATACAATGAAGAAGCATGTTGGTGAAGAGGCAGAGGTGTGTGATGATGTGAAAAACGCCGCAAGTCAAGAACAGCCAAAGAGTACACCGGTTGACGAGTGGGATGATAATGAGGTTGCAAAATGGAATATTGATGATAAAATATTCAAATATATCATCAGGGAAAAAAAAGAGGTAGATGCTGGTCAAGAAAAAGAAATATTTAGAGTAATTATGAAGCTTGAAACTCCAGTTGCTACAGACGAAGACACACAGACATGCGTTGGACAAAAATTTGATAGCACCAAAGGAACACAGTTCAGCGATGCGTTTGTGTCTTCAATTGATAGAAGATTTGAAGATCTTGAAAGGGAGAGAAAAATAGCAGATGAGAAATCAGATAGTATCCAACTGAGTAGACCATCATTTGACTTGGGTGTTGAAGGAATAACACCACATGGGAACCAGCAAGGCAGATCAGCTCCTGTTTATACACAGCCAAGTTTTTAGACAACAATATTGAAAGAAATGGTTATCGCCAAGCCATGTGAGTCAGATTCTGATACAATGCCAAACAATCAAGCTAAACCAGTGTTTGATTCAACACCATCTAAACCAGCATTTGATTCAACACCAGGTAAACCAGTTTTTGACACCACACCATGTCATGATTCTGAGAAACACCACTACAACTGACACCTACCCAGTACAGTCAAGGTTATTTAGACGAGGTTGATAAACTCGAAAAAGAGTCGATGAAAAAGGCCTGTGACCCAAAAGTGCCTACATCAGATGTTCAAAACCTGAAAAAAAAACAAGCACTTTCTTGCAGACAGAAGAAAAAGAAAAGACACCAAAAGTTGTGCATACTGCAGAAGAATCGGTTAAACCCATTCATGAACATAGTGGTGTAAGTGTTCCTAAACAATAAAAAAGAATGAAAGTGTTGTTGGAGGCTGTGACAACACCATATATAAATGAAGTTGTCAAGATAGATGAAGCAGCAACAACTATAGAGATGAACCTTGTGAAATGCATATTCTCGGCTCATGGGGATTTAATGTGAGTCTCGAAAAAACCATCAATGTTAACGAAAAACATCAATCAAGCCCAATCTGTTTGTTTATTTATTAATTTAATTAATAAAAATGCAGGGATGTATTGTTCTCAATTCCAGGGGGATCTATGGTTTGGAGGGTTGTTTTTGAAAGCATGAAGATTGGGCATTATGTCCATAACAACAATATACAAACATGGACACAGATACTGAATTTTGAAGAAAATTTTAAGGTTGACCAACAAATGAAGAGGCTGTTCTGTACCGAAATTATGATTGTAAGTACCAATCTAAAAACACCATATACTGTTAAACGACAAAATGTGGATTTTATTGACATATTTATTTCAAAACTGTGCTATTACTGACTTCATAACAACAAAATAATTGAAAAATTACAGCATAGAGACCACTTTCAAAAATCAGAAGAGGACCGGAATGAGCAGTTCAAATATCACATGACAAGAGTGTTATCCGACGTTGAGGCGGAAAGCATCAACGAATTCAATTTGGTAACGATGCCTGTGATAAAAGGTAACCACTATTACATAGTGAGTTTCAATCTAGAAAAAAACACCGTTGAGTTGATTGATAACAGCGCAAAGCAGCCAAGAATGCCAGTCTCTCAGAAATATGATTTGTGGCCTGAAAAATTGGTACCCTACATCTTCAAAAATTAATTTTTGGAATAAAACTTAAAAAAAAATACATAAAAAATCAAATTTCACTTTTAATTGTTTTTGTAACAGAGAGATGCATTCTCAACATACTTGATGAGTGTGAAGCAATTAAGTGGAGAAAAGATTAAGGATGTGGAGGTTGTGAGGTTAGAGATGTCGTGGCGAACAACAAGTAACGTGATAGACTGTGGTGTGTTTGTAATGAGGCACCTGGAGACGTATTTTGGTACAGGGGTGGATGGTTGGGATTGTGGATTGTTGGAAGAGGGTCAAGAACAACAAAGACAGCTGAATAGGCTGAGCATAAAATACACAGCAAAAATGCTATTGCACCCAGCAAACGCCGAAAAAGAAACTGTAATCAAGGACATGAAGAAATATTTGAGGTTACCAACGGATGAGAAGCTGGAGCTGCACCGAGTAGCTAACAAAAAAATCGTGACTAGGATTGCAGACACTATTGCATGACAAAATAAAAAAAAACATCGAATTTCACAAAAACACCACCAGCTATCTGCAAACGCCATCTTATTTTGTTAATGAAGCACAATAGTATTTATTTGGGTTTTTGTCATTATATTCGGATGAATATTACTTTTTTTTATGCTTTGGATCTCTTAAATTAGAATAATTTAAAACTTTGATAAATTTAACATACAGTTTTAAAACTTTGTAGAAAAGGATAACATGAATAGTTTAATAATATATGACTGTAAGTAAATCTAATCATTACATATCTAGCAAATCTAAAAACATCACAATCACATAAAAAGCTGAGATAAAACACCATGCACAAAATCTTAATTAAAAATATATAAAAACATAACAGGAATATAAAAAACACCATACTAGCACACCAAAGAAACACAAAGTAAAAAATAAAAACAAGCTAAGCAAATGACTTCAAGTACTCCATCTTCAATTCCTCAGAAGCCATGATTGTCTTCATTATCTCTGATAGAAGATCAATAAGCTGCTGATCTTCAATCTTCTCCTGTATTTTGTGCTCAATCGCCATATACTTGACAGAGCTGGAAGGAAGATCACATAGAATTCCTTTGACTTGATTGCGGAAAACATCAGACGACTTGAGCAGATCTCTCATGGATATTACGGATGCAATCATATCTTGGTCGATCTTGTGCTGTTTTAAAACCCAATCAAAAAGGTCGATGACACCAGGATCCGCAGATGATGAAGACTCCATGAAAGAAAAAAAGGAGAGAAAAAGTTGAAATATTAAAAAGTAGGAAAAATAATCTTTTGAGAAGATGGCGATATGATCAATGGCCTAACCCTACCCGTGTTTATATAACCATCATGGGCCTGGGTAAAAGATAACAAAAAGGTCATTCAACCGCCAAAAATATATATATATATATAAATTTAAATGTTGCGTAATATTACAGTTATCAACATACGTAAGCATGACAGCGGCTAGGGAGTCTAAAGGTTTGCCTCGATTACCGCCAAATTAAATCTATGTATTAATTGCCTCGGTAAAAATTAAACCGACTTACTCTTCCTATATAATCATATACTGCGTAAACGCCATTACCCTCCACACTTTTACAGCCAAACACACAATAAAAAAAGAAAATTAAATTTATCTGCAATGGCGTCTTCATCTGCAAACGAAGTGAAGAATATCATAGTTAAACACCACGAAGATGAAATCTCCGGTGTCCATCGCCAAGTCCGTTCGGACCTTATTAAACTGCATTGTCTGGCAGGAATGAAAGAGGTTGCAGACGCAAGGATGAGGCTGAAGACTATGCCGATGCCGAAAATGCCACAACAAGAAGCAACAATTGCTTTCCTGAAGAAGCAGGAGGAGATAGACGACAAGATCAACACTTTGTTGCAGGCAGCAATGAAGATGGAGGAAAACATGCACCGAAGAAGGGACATGGCGGTTGTGGACATTGTGAAGAAGGTGGACGGTTAAGTTATATGCGTATTATTATTGTTCTTGTTTAGTTTTTGGTAAGCTATGTTATTATTAGAA
Source organism: Deinandra increscens subsp. villosa (assembly GCA_039602395.1). Classification (NCBI taxonomy): domain Eukaryota; kingdom Viridiplantae; phylum Streptophyta; class Magnoliopsida; order Asterales; family Asteraceae; genus Deinandra; species Deinandra increscens. The sequence continues at coordinate 15,641 of JBCNJP010003445.1, read as the reverse complement.
ATGAATATCGTAATTTTGGTATGTAAGAAAAAAAAAATATTTTAGGTTCAATTATCTATAATATAAAAATGTTAAAACAAACACCATTAAATCATAAAAATCAGTAACATGGTAAAAAATTACATAAAAAAAATTAAAAAAATGTCCTTTTATCACATAAAGAAAAAGTAAAAAAATATCATTAACTTTCACTTAGATGAAAAAAAATCACATCAAACACCTATATAATTGGTAATTGGTATTTGTTTTTTTTACGAAAATATAATTTTAAAAAAAAAACACAATTCATTACTTAAAAAGGAACAGTCTGACAGAACATGCATAGTCTCAAACAAAAAAAAAAACCAGGACCAATAACCCAGAAACACACCATAATGTCCAGAAAAAACATCATAATATTTATTGTTTGTTAACACGCGATCTCAAACCGCGAGTGGATGATCCAATAATGCTGCTCTGTGGTGTAGATTCAACACCTTTACCCTTTTGCTCTTGTCCACCACATTTGCGACGTTACCAGATTCAGCGTCGTTGTTCTTCTGTTTAGGTTGTGGACACGTTGTTGCATAATGGCCATATTTAAAACAGTTCTGACACTGTTTTTGTTTGGATGATCCAATAATGCTGCTCTGTGGTGTAGATTCAACACCTTTCCCCTTTTTGCTCTTTTCCACCACGTTTGCGACGTTAACAGATTCATCGCCATTGTTGTTCTGATGAGGTTCTGGACACGTTGTTGCATAATGGCCATATTCAAAACAGTTCTGACACTGTTTTTGTTTCCTACCAGCTTTGATTATGGCCTCTTCTTGTTTTGATTTAATACGCTTATGTGAACCAGAACCTTTAGTATTATAACCGAGAGGTACCCTAATAGGCAACCTATCGTTTTGAGACGTTCCAGTCAACTCACCAAACCTGTTAACACCGTATCATATAAAATGTAGAATATTATAAAACACTTTACATACAAAAAAAAAATAAAATAAAAAACGCCACATACCTATCTCTTTTCCCCGGTGGGGGTGGCACAAAATCAATGTTGTCAGCCTTTTGCATATAACTTTCAACATGTTCCTTGTACAAAGTCAACTCTTCCATGTTAACCGATAGCTTGTTTAATATGTATTCATTCGCATACATTATATCACGCAACAAAGCACGACCGCCATCTTCAAGAGCAGGAACAACACCATAATCATCATTACGATTAGAACCATTAGGCACCACATCACGTCTCCAACGTCGTAGAACATATTTCTTGGGAAATTCCCTAATGTACATCTGCTTTAAGACAAAGAATATGTGCCTACATAAAAGGCCAAAACTTTCGAAACGTCTGCATTCACAGTATATAGTCATGTCGGACTCACGATACATTACCTGCGTTTTCTGGAAACACCATGAATACTAAAAACACTGTATTGTTCAAATATAACACCATAATAAATAAACATCATACCTCAAATGGTTTGGTAGTCACTTGCGTCCAATCTTTGATATAGTACTTAACGAACAAACAAACTGTTTCTGTGTGCTAACACCAAATCGATCATACCTCTCTGTAGACTTACGCACACTAAATCCAGAAAGTCTAGCATAATTCTGATAATAGTTTAATGCATGATCAAGCGAGACGAATAACGTTCCTTCGTATGGTTTGTTCTTCACTGGTACATCAGGGATATAGTATTTTACACCAGAATTAGGTAACGTCACCTCAATACCAACGACCTTGAGCACATACTCATCTATCAACATAAAAAAAAACAAAAAACACAAAAATGAACATCTCTGACAAATAATCATGTCTAAAAAAAACAATTAAAAACGCCATGTTGTGTGGATAACTAATAATCATATAACCTCTACTAGATGAATCAACAACGCGAAATTAACTAGAAAATAATCGAGGAATATATTAATCGAATAAAAAATCCGATTAGATGAAATCGTACTTGAACAAACTGCTCCATAAAATTTCGTATCACGATTCAATAACTATATATCTATGACTGTATATCAATTCAAAAAACAACACGTTGATCGCGTGATCGCGAATTGAATGTATGCAAATAAACTAAAACGAAATCATATTACCTTCAATCGAGTTATCAGACGAATTCTCCATCTCAATTTTAATCCAAAAAACTAAAATCAACGATCTAATCGCAAACGAAAGCTGAGTTGATTCTGTGTTCTCAACGATGAAATCACAAACGAAAAACTGATTTGAACCTGTTTTCTGATAAGAAATACACCTTGATAAACCCCCTAAATTGGATGGAGATCTCTTTCCATATACTACGGTGATGCAGTTACGGAAATGAAAATGGGAGGGAAAACTAAAAAAAATTAATTGGACCATATTGCCCCTCCGAGTGAATTATTAAGGAAATCAGTGATTAAAATCTTAAACACGAGATGGACGGATGAGATTAAGCCGCATGTGATGTATGAAAAATTAGATGATGTAATTTACCCCAACTATATATATCCCTATATATATATATATATATATATATATATATATATATATATATATATATTATTGAATAACAAATTATAATTTTCCATGTATTGTGACTTTTCTTTCTATCAACTTAATTTAAACTTGAATGGGATCTTTTAACTGAATAAAGTGAGCGTTCTCTAAGTAAACGATTTATAACAACTTGTGAGTTTAATTGTTTGAATAATGTTTACAAAAATTATAAGTTTAAGTTCTAAAAGAAAAAACAAGTATGAGTATGGGCTTTTAATAAAAATCTGTATCTATAGATACATACAATATAATAAACAAAAAGTTTTATTATACTTTAGTTAGTAAATAAAGACACTTGTTATCACCACAAAATTTAGATTAAGTCAAAAACAAAAAGTTTTATCATACTTTAATTAGTAAAAAAGACACTTGTCATCACTACAAAATTTTGGATTACGTCAAAATTATAATAAATAATAATCCAAATATTAAATTTCCATATTAGGGTTTATTTAGTTTAAACTTTTAATCAGTAGTTATCTAATAAATAATTATTTAAATATAAATTTTTTATATTAAGGTTAGTAATTATTCAAATACTAAATTTTAATATTAAGATTAATATATTATTACATATATATTATATTTTATTAAAATAATATATTTTAGTACATATACTTTAACACTTTAATATATATATAATAATGCTTATAATACTTTATTCGTAATAATATTTTAATTAAATATTATACATGTAATATAAAATATTTTATTCTATTTAATTTTATAATTTTTTACTTTAATTAAGTTTAAATTTAAAATTACCAAGTACTTCATTTCAATATAATAAACAAAATGCTTATTTTTCGTGACTAGATTTTTCTTTTAGCTGCAAACATCTAGTTACTCGGGGGTCTTATCATGGCAAACGATGTTACCCACGACACGTTACAACCGCAATCCGTGCGAGTAACCAAGACCTTCTGCGTTGCACATCCATCCCAAAGGGAACCCACCGACAAAATGTTCACTGTCGTAAAACCTTTAACCCACCTATAATTATATAATTAAGAAGAAATTTTTAGATAGTTATAAAAATACATGATTGTTATAGATTATGATTGTATATATAGTTTTTTTAAACCCAACCGTATAACACAAGGGGATAAAAACAAAAGAATTCATATGATTATGTTGAGGGCGAGCTCCAGGAATTACGGATATGCTATGATTATTCCTCGGATGTCTACTTTGATTATTACACAAGTTACACTTAGGTGGCGTTTGGTTCACGGAATGTAATGTAATTGAAATTGTAAAGTTTTTCTTTTAAATTTGTACTTAAGTTGGGTAAGGAAGGCGTTTGAAATACAATGAATTCCTTTAATCAATGTAATTTAGAAATACTTCACTTTAATGAAGAAAAATTACATGATCTCAAAATTCCTTTGATTAAAGGAATTTATTGTATTTCAAACCCCTTTCTTACCCAACTTAAACACAACTTTAAAAGGAAAAGTTTACAATTCCAATTACATTACATTCCGTGAACCAAACGCCACCTTAGTTTCCTCTAATTACATAAATGGCTACTAACTTTAAAACTTTATATAAAAAATTCTAGTTGTAACAATATATTTTTTAAAACATAAGTGGCATATTTTGCACATTGAATTATGATCTTTAATCAAGTTCATCTGATTGAAGTCAAATATATCGCAAAGGCTGTTAGGCTGATAACAATCAATCAATGTCAACTGTAATGTCTAATAATATTATATAAAATTTATATTAAATCATACAACTTATTCATTTCACGTGGGTCGTTGCTTTTAATTGCTTTTAAGATGTTTAAATAAAATCTTATTAATCTTATTATGCAATTGAATGTGAACCAAAATTCTCTTAGTGTAAATCATAACAGTTTGTTTTGTAACATATATCGGTTGATTATTTTTATCAAGACTCCTATAAAATTGTTGATAAAAATCTACCCTAACATTATTATCATTTTATCAATTAGTTTAGTAGTTTAATAAAACTACTTAGTTTATCCGTTTTTAATTCAAAACACTTGGATTTCATACTAGAATAATTATATCTAGAGAAATTAAATTTTAAAAATCTCAATTTGACTTATATTTATAGTGGAGAAGATAACGAAATACAATAGGAAAATTGGAATTAAATAATCCAAGTTATTGGGTATTGGCGGATAATAATCCGAGTTCCAATATTGGCCTACAATAATCCCAATTATTTGGGTCTTGGAATTAATTGGGCCACCGTTAATTTTTTACTAACTCCGTTAGTTGTGTGCTAACGTGGCACACATCACCTACCACGTCAGCAAAAATGATGACACATCACCTGCCACGCCAGCAAAAATGATGACACATCACCTGCCACGTCAGCAAGTACTAGCGGAGTTAGTGAAAAATTAACGGCGGTCCAATGAATTCCAAGACCCAAATAATTGAGATTATTGTAGGCCAATATTGGAACTCGGATTATTATCCGCCAATACCCAATAACTTGGATTATTTAATTCCAATTTTCCAATACAATATAGATTATCGATTGTTATATTAATTAAACTCTATTTCTTATATTCTTATCGTATACTAAACAACAAAAATGACTTACTTAACTAGATATAAGACATCTCATAATTTGAGTACCATTGCCTAAAATTTAATAAAACTTTTATGCTATTAATTTTCTTTTAATATTTTCTAATCAAACAATCATCATGTATGTCTTAGAAAAGTGATGATAGTTTAAATCAATATAAATACAAGGTTAGTGATTTGATGTGATCGGTAAAAAAAATTACTCTAGAAAAATAAATAAATCTCACTAAAATCAAAACTTTTATTTTAATAATATTGTAAGAGTTAAAATTATCACGTCCATAGTTTAAAGATTTAAAATTAGAACGTTTAAGCCCAAGCTCTCCCTTCTAAATTAAATTTAACTTACAACAACTCGTTTAATATAAAGCATTCTCACCTATTCATTAAATGTGGTATACCGTTATATACAACTGTTATTTTATATAAATAAATAAAAGATTATATGATTAAGTAATTTGAATTTTCTTTTGAGTTTCTAGATGGAACTTCATCTATTTGCAAGCTTAGAATTTGTTTAGAGGTGTTTAAAATAACAATATTCATTCACCTTTAATATAAAAAAAATAATTATAAAAAAAATAATACTTTTTCTAGAAGCAAATAATATAATAATGATTTTTAAGGATAAAGTAAACGAAAAATATTTTTTTAATTTTATAACAATAATATGAAAAAAAAAGTTGTTGGATAGAGCATGAAAGCGATCCGATAGACGAGATGTGTTTCTTTACTCGTTCCGTGAAACATGCAAGTTGAAATTCAAATGGATTGGGATTAGGGTTCATATAAATCCCTCAAGCCTCCATTATAAATTTATAATCCCCCAAATTTGCCTCCATTAAGATTCATACTCGATTACAATCGTGACTTCTGCTTCTCAACATCCTATTCGGCGCTTGAATTTGTGAGTCTGACTCCCTTAATTCTCCTCCAAATCGCACAAATTTCATCGCATATGCGTACATACATGATTGGGGATCTGAAGGTTTTGCGGTATGTCTAGGATACTTGTGGAAGAATCACGACTGGTTTCCAGAAATTCGATCCGTTCGAAGAGTTTACAAACATTTTTGTCGATGAGTTTTGCTGGAAATTACTTCAGAATTCGATCATCAATCGATTCGTTCTACGTTGCTTGCGAAGCGTTTTCTGAGCACTGCAAACTCTAGCGTTTTGTTCCGTTATTCGTTCGGGAGCTTTTGCTGCTGTTGCTGTCTTCTACGTTTTTCGGAACCGTTCTAATTGTTCGTACTAATGGATTCTGAACCTGATAATGATCTGTTTGCTAAGTTGAACATGAATTCGAAACTGAGACCAGAGCTTGAGGATCCTGACGTCGTAGAAAGATGCCCTAACAATCGTTACATTCGGGTAAGATTAAAATTCTGTTCATACTGTTCATATACATGCTCTAATACATTGAAGTTCAAGCGAAAACTTGTTAATGATTGAACATTTATATAGCTATGATGCATTTAGTTGTATTTCAATGATCTAAACTGTTTTGTGATCATAAAAATGCCCTGCTAGGCAAAATACAAGCAACATAATGAGTTCCTAAGGTGATAAGTAGGCCTAGATTTTTAACTGTTTTCTGGTTATTATGTTGCAAAGTATACATATGCATTGCTGAAGTAGGATTAAATTGGTTTGAGAACATATTATTAGAGCCAGTCAACCAGATATAAACCATGCATCAATGAGTATATTTCTTGTCAATTGCTACAGTTTACTGCTTAGTTTTTTGCCCTCGTATCTACGAAATCCTTAATTTTTATTGTTTTCTTTTTTCAGTATAATGAATTGCTGGGGAGGGGAGCCTTCAAGACTGTGTAAGACTTTCATCCAACTTACTTTTGTAGTTTTGTTTAAATTTCGTAAGCTATGCTTATGGTATCTTTGGGCCCAGTGGGTTTAAATTTCGGCAATCCTTTTGTTTTGGATGTATAATGAAATGCTTCTTTTTCTGTTTTGTTTTTTTGGTATTGGCAGTTACAAAGGATTTGACGAGGTGGAAGGAATTGAAGTTGCTTGGAACCAAGTGTTATTAGATGATGCCATACAATCTTCTGTGCATCTGGAGAGGGTTTATTCAGAGGTTCACCTACTAAGGACACTGAAACATGAAAACATAATCAAGTCATATGTTTCTTGGGTGGATGACGAGAAGAAAACTATTAACATGATTACTGAACTGTTTACCTCGGGGAACTTGAGGCAGTAAGTAGTTTTCTGTTTGTTGTTATTCTTCCGTTTAAAAATCTTTTCAGACAATGATCAATCTATGTTTTCATTTGCATTAGGTATCGCAAGAAGCATAAGAGTGTTGATTTGAAGGCTATCAAGAATTGGGCTAGACAGATCCTTCAAGGCTTGGCTTATCTGCACAGTCATGAGCCGCCTATTATTCATAGAGATTTGAAATGTGACAACATATTTGTCAATGGAAACCATGGACAAGTGAAGATTGGAGATCTTGGATTAGCAACTTTAATGCTACGCCCCACTGCCAAAAGTTTGATTGGTAATTTATTTAGTTATGCATTTGAAAGTGTCACAACTCACAACTTTAATTTATAAAAATAAAATGCAAAAATTCTAATTGGTTTTACTGGATCGCAGGAACCCCTGAATTCATGGCTCCGGAGCTTTATGAAGAGGAATATAATGAACTTGTCGACATATATTCATTTGGGATGTGTATATTAGAGTTGATTACTTGTGAATATCCGTACAGTGAATGCAGAAATCAAGCACAAATATATAAAAAAGTTACTTCTGTAAGTGACTATCTCCTATTATGGGTGTGTTTAATTATGCAATTTGGAAGCAGTTATCTAATCGTTGTGATCTTGGTCTTCCTGTTTTATAGGGGATAAAGCCTGCTGCTCTTTCAAAAGTCAAAGATCCACAAGTCAAGGAGTTCATAGAGAAGTGTTTGGTCCCGGTATCTCAGCGATTGCCTGCAAAAGAGCTTCTGAAAGATCAATTCCTCGCCCCAGAAAGTAAAAAGGAGCATGTACACAAGCCGGTTGAAGTCAACTTGTCAACATTTTCCATGGACATTGACTGTAACGACAATAAGGTTTCATCTGGTAGCTCATGTATGAAGAGTAACACCAGCAGCTCCCATTTTCCTTCATTCGAACTTCAGTGTCGCAGTGAGAGAAATGACATCCGATTAAAAGGCGAAAGGGATGAAGATAACTCCGTCATGTTAAACTTGAAAATAGCCAATCTTAGTGGTGGTAAGATTCATTCCTCTTGCCGTATATGTTTTTATAGTAGTCTAGCTTTCAAAAATGAATTTACTTTGGAGGTTATTTATGTTAAAGTTCTGTTGTGTAACAGGTGGAGTGAAGCGTATCGAATTTCTGTTCTCTCTGGATGCTGATACAGCACATACAATAGCTGAAGAAATGGTTAAAGAACTTGACCTTTTGCACGAAGATGTGATTATCATAGCAGAGTTGATCGATGACATGATTATGAAATTTGTTCCAACATGGAAACCATCTTTTGTGAAGAAATCCATTTCTGATGGAGGAGGAGTTAGTTCACGCGAAGGTTCTACCATCCTTCAAAACAGTCAAATCGCATGTGGGCCCACCAAGGTTCCTGAACCCGAACACCACAGTTCCAAAGGGTCTGATAATTCATCTCTGTTTACATATTCAGGTGATTGGATGAAAAGCTCTGGAGTGTTTTCTCATGATTCTTTCAAGAACATTACGCCTAATGATTCTTTAGTGTGTGAAGATGATGGTGAGAAAGATGTGTGTGAAGATTTGAAGAAAGAGCTCGAGATTATCGAAGCTCAGTATCATTATTGGTATAGTGAGTTACAGAAGTGTAGAGAAGCTGCAATCGAAGATGCAAAGAGAAAATGGGTTTTGAAGAAGAAAGTTTCGGTTTTTTGAACTAGCAAGGTTTAAGGTTTAGCACAGTTTTGTTCTAACTTGGGTGTTAAGTTTTTCTTATTTTTTAGCCTTCTTAAATTTAGGCGGCTTTCTGTAAGAGTTTATGAATGTAGATACATTTGATGTTTTAATGATTAATTCATGTTTTGAACATAGTTCTTCTGTCCTTGTATATGTTTCATGTTTTATCATTTTTCCAAATTGAATTTAGAATTGTTTTGTTCCAATCAGTGATTCCAACTTGACATATATAACAAAATTAACCAAGTGAGAAAGAAAAAAATGGTTTGACAACCGAAAATCGGTTGGACCGACCAGTTTTGGTTTGTAATTTAACTGTCAGTTATATACTAGTTTGACTTTCTGAGGATCAAACCAATTACAAACCGGTTTTTCACAAACAGGTTGTCAATACAACTATTAAAAACCGGTATGAGTCGGTTAATATAGATTTCACATAGTTTTACCTAAAACTGGTTTGAAATCGAACCGGTTATTGTAGAAACCGGTTTTGACTGTATATTGAGTAAAGCGAAACAGGTTTGGGAAAAAACCGATTTGCACACCTCTAGTAGGGGATGATTCTTTAATAGTTAAATGGTGTTGGTTATATTAAGAAAGATTGTAATAAATTAGTAAACTGCAAAAGGTCTAATTTTTTTAAATGATTTGTCTTTGTTGGTTCATTAATTAGACTGGAAACAAAATTCATTTTTTTTTTCTCATTACGGTGGCCGGGTGGGTGAAGGTGGTTATTTTGATTTTCTATTATTGTCAAGTCTGATAAACTGCTCCAAAGTCACGTTTAGATTTGTCATGCATATATACTTCGAAGTAGTAGAGTTTTAAAATGGCACCAATGTGCTTAAATCAATTTTGCTATATACTACTAGTGCATCACAATGTAATTTTATAGTGAATGAAAAAGTGTCGGATTCTAAAAATTGTGAACGGGGCAAAAAGTAGATTGAATAAAAGTGTCAGTCAGGTAGGTAGAGGTAAAAGTAGTTCTTCGTTCTTTAATTACTTAACAAGGATATTCCACTTAACGATACCATAAAACATTGAAGTTGATACTTATTCACTTGGTGTATGAAGAATTTCACGATATTTTTTCTTATTATACTTAAATATATATAATTAATTAAACATAAAAAGTTTTCATAAATAAGAGTTTAAAACACTTAAAAGTAAAAAACTAAGAAAAATAAATAATAAATAAATCAATTTACTAATCCGATAATAAAACTTATTATTATGGGTGGTTATATATAAAAACACCGTTTTGATATATAAACACACCTCATAGTTTCATACGGTCGTTTGGAACAAAACGAGCCTACGTGAAACGACGCGGACCACATAAAAATAAAGGGGTGGGGGGTGGGGAGGTAGGGTTGTTTATATGTAATAATAAAAAAATTACGACCCCAAACCATATGAAGTGTATATGGATAGCAAAGGTGTGTGTTTGTGTAGCTATACCCATTATTATTTACAAACTTTAATTAATTTTTTTGGACGGCAAACGATTAACGCCAGTTAGCCAAGACAAACCTATTGACGTAAAGGGTGCCCACACCTAGGAAGGGGATATCCATATTTTCACGTGTGCTGGATAGCCCAAGCGTCAACTGAGTCCATCTCAAGGAATACCCATAGTATGAATGCCTACTGTGGTAAAACCTGAGGTCTTCAGGGATCGAACTTTTAACCTCTTGAATAACCAGTCTCCCTATCATCACTTTATACCACCAAGACAACTCCTAGTTGGTTACAAACTTTAGTTATTTGTTGTGATTATAAGATAACATGAGTTTTAAGTAGAAAGTTGTTTAAAAATTAAATCCAAGTAAAAGGTTTAATATGTAATTTTTGTTAATGTGAAATTTAACTTAATGTGGGACTAGCCCACTTGGTAGAAGCTTTGTCTTAGTTGTTGGAGGTTTTGGGTTTAAACCCATTCAATGATATAATTGAGGTAATTTAGTTTATAGAGTATGAGTAAGAGTAGATGGATTCGCCATTAAAAAAATATGAAATTTAGCTTTCAAGTTTTGAATTTTCTGATTATCTGTAGTGTAATCTGTTTTATAATTCCCAATACCTCTCCATCTTTTTCTCTCATTACGTCATCTTTTTAAACTTTTATGGTTTCCTCACTAAAAAAACTTCAATGTAAATTAGCAATCCTTTTAGATTCCTTCTCTCTTAATTTGATGATGATCAACGTCAATAAAGGGGCGTCATAATATAATTTGGAAATGGGCCTCCTAAGAGATATTAAAATTTCATATTTTTGAGATGAATTTTAGCAGGGCCTTGCCCCCTCTCCTGCTTGGATCCATCCCTGCTTCTTACGGATAAAATATATCCTGAACAAGATGCACTAGTAAAATGGTTTACATACCCATAACCCCATAAACCTGATGATGGTGTAATTTAGAATTCTTTATGAGTATGCAACAAACTAGAAGAGAGCATTTGCAATACTCTACAATCTGCATATATACAGAATCACAATTGCCAAAAGAATTAAGATTATTTACACCAATTAATTTCCAGAAAACATAATATTTAAAGATTATTTACACCAATCAATTTACAGAAAACCTGAACACCCAACAAAAGCTGTTCATAAATTCCATCATCCTAAATACAGAAGAATCGACAACGAATCGAGAGAGAAACACTTTCCAATCAATACGAAATTATTGGATAGCATGAACACTTAATAGACATTTTCATATACTTATGAAAAGATAGTTAATTAATTACTACCAATTCTCTTTGACAATTTTGGACTTCTCAAGAATGAATTTACCTTCCTTGTATTTTTGTGATTCCTCGTAAGCCCGTTCGTATTTCCAACCCAAAACCTCGCGGCAATCAGAACAGTACACATCAGCAACCGTGTGGAGTCCGGTCATCAGGTTTCTGTCTTCTTTTGGTCCCATTGAAACATTCATTGCATGAGAGAACAAAAAGGCTCTACCATTCCTCCCCTAACATTAATTAATATGTGTTATTTTTAGAAGTGATACTATATCAGATAATCAACTGCAATAAGATGGTTATATAAATGTATTTCAATGTGCTTCTATTGCCTAAAGCTATGATTAATAATAGATAAAATGGCCAAAAAGGACATTATTTGTGGAAAAAGAAGAGACATGGTTATGAAACGAAGATAAAAGGCTTTCAAAATCGGTAAAAGAAGGGTAGATAAGTAATTTTACTATACGCTTACTTCCTTACAGGCTTAGATAACAGTGGTATGAAGCTAATGAACCAAAATTGATCATGTAACCTCAACATAATCAAATAATCAGAAGTAGAATCTGCTTATCCTGTTATCCAACAGAGTGGCCTACCATTACTGCAACTAAATGCCACAATAATCAGATAATCAATTCAAAAATGCATATCCAAACACCCCATAAATACAAAAAAGCTTAGGAATTGTCAGATTAAATTTAAATCTCATATGTCAATATGGGAAATGATATGAGACATATGATTATTGTATAAAGATGCAAACTTTAAAAAAAAAGCAGAGCTCTCAAACCACAACTGTATGCACAGAATTCATAGTCTACTGAACACTTTAATCCTTTAACCCTTTCTTTTATCTATAATACATGCTCCTACTCATTTCAGGAACACATATATACAAAGGGTAGTTTTAGTCTTAGGTGATCCTGCTTATGGTACCTATTATTATTATTATTATTATTATTAATTTTTTTGAACAACAATTTTACACCACTTGTTCGCTGGGACTTGAACCCTCAAACTCTAGGAAACGAATGACTTATCAAATACCCAAACACCCGGATAATATTGAGCTAGAAGCCAGTGGCGAAGGATATAAGGGGCGGGAGGGGGCGCCCGACCCCCCGAATTTTTTTTTGCGATGTAACGAGTATATAATTTTCATGTAGAAAATTTCGATATGCTCCGGTTTCGACCCCCCATATTAGTTGTGAAATTTTTTTATATAGATCCCGACCCCCCACTAGTTTTTTTCAAGCTTCGCCACTGCTAGAAGCCCTTTGGTTTATGGTACATATTACTCAGCAAGAAACATCAACAAAGAGTACAAATTAACAGCCACCAACATCAATAATTGCACTTGAATAATTTCATCACATAATTTAAAGAACTCACTTCAATAATCAGCAATTCTGCAAAAAAAGACTCCATTTTTTCTCACCTGAAAAGCTTTAGAAATGATATCATCATGAAGGGCAACATGATTTCGACAATTACAGCAACCATATAACCTCGGACCAACCATTTCCGCCATTGATGATCAAACACCCAAGTTTCCACTAAACAGTAACACCCTTTTTGTCAAAATCAAATCTGTTGTTGACAGTTAGCACAATCGGGTAAATACCCAAATCAGATCATCGTTAAAACACCCTTTTACGTAAAATTATATCAACAAGAAAGATTGATTCGTAACTTGTACGCAGTTCTTTGACCAAAGTACATCTGCTTTTGGGCAAAACGGTGAAAATCGAAATGGGAAATTAATAAATAATGACCATATATAATTAAGCTCAAAACCCCATGAGAAAAATGGAAATTGGGATCAGAGAAAGCGTACCCAGTAACTGAAAGAAGCTGAAAGTGAAGAACATGAGGATCTGAAGAGTGGATTCATTCGACTTGTGTGTATTTGTATGATTGTATCGTACGTATATTTTTGGCAAATATAAAATGATATGACTTTAATTGTTTATTTATCAATTAATGGTTATCCACACGGAAACAAGCTTTCAAATGAATGACGTGGGTGTTGTGAATTTCAGAATTATGATTGTGAGGAATAAAGAAAGAGACGGTAGGGTTTCTTGTTTGTAGTTGTGTCGGATTTTCTCAATTCTCATCATTTTTCGCTTGCCGACCCCTTTTGAAATTATGATATTTCGCTTGCCGACCCCTTTTGAATTATGATATTTATCCACCTATTTTCTTATAGATTTTCATTTTTTGGGCTCGATCCTCTTATTCGTACATTCCCATTTTAAAGTTATATCCCTATACGTCATGTATAGGGTACGAATTCACCGATAGGTTGTACAACGGTTTAATACGAGGTTGTTAGTAGGGGTTATATGCGTCATATAGCTCTATACGCTCTGTATAGCCATCGAAAAACAAAATCTCTTTAAATTCAAGGGAGGGGGGGGGGGGGTCGCATATGGATTATAGCCGCGTATAGAGGTGTAAAATTAGAATGTAGGGTATATGTATAGAATCATCATTTGGGTTTCTTGGACTAATCTTGATGAGTTTAAGCTAAATCTAGATTTAATCCATTTGAATCTTGATGAGTTTGACGTAGATTAACCAGAGTTTATTTGTGTTTGGTGAATTAATCGAATTTGTATGAGTAACTTATAGTTCTTAAAAGGACAGAGTTGTGCTATGGTGACAATATGATATAGTTGATGTGTTTTTGTGTCAAGCGTCCCCCACACTTAGAGCATCAACAATAAGAAGACTTAAAAACACTCAAACAACGTGTCAAGTCAACTGCCACATTAGAAAACACCCATTTTTAAAAACACTAAATATTACTCTTATAAGGAAACCTAAAAGCACGAAAAAACATTACAACATAATCATCACCTTTTACATTTATACGTAAGGCATTTTCCCATTTTTTTTCTTTTGTTTTTAACAGGAACTATTATCCAAAAACACCACCAAAGATCTCAACCACATTAGTGAACTTGATGTGTTTCTTGCCATGTGACCATCTCCTTTGCTACATCACCATCTCATTTGCATGCATGCCATATCTCATGTTTTTTATTTTTCATGTTTTCTAATTTACGCATCCTAATTGATACAGTTTATCATTTTGATATAGTACGTTGACTAGTTCTGGTTAGTTATTATCTCACGATCTGTTTTTATTTTTATTTAGTTTGCATTGTAAGCCTTTATAAGTCAGTGATTGTTCCTTAATCGGGATATGGAGAAAAAAATTGATCTAAGAATCATCCTAAATTTCTATTTGGCTTCCTTCTAATTGCTTAGGCCATGATCGGTCCACATTAGTGGTAAGACCATCCCAAAAACTACATCATCTCCCGCACCGCCATCACTACAACCCGCACCCACAACTGTCAATCAGGTGGCAAAGGAGTTAGAAGAGTTCACAAGACTGTTACTTCCAAAGATTTTAGAACCCTTGCGTGCAATGATAATGGTACTACTTTAAAACCAACGACGGTTCCCATAAACAAATGGCGCTCACCGTGGTGCCTCGAGATGACCTCAGCCAATATCTGTTTGCAATGATATTCAAAGGCTTTGTTTTGTATTTCTATTTGTTATATTTTACAATGAACAGAGAACCAAAATTATAGGGAGTACAAAGGTTTTCATATGGAAACTAACAGCTAATCATGGGCTGGCATTTTCAATGAGACGTGTAAAAACCCTTGAATCATGGGATATGATTTTAATTGACCGATCCCTTATTCCTAGCAATAATTATTTCTTTTTAACACTCCCCCTCAGGTTGAATAGTGGGATCACCAAAATTCAACTTGATCAAATATTCACTAAATATCCTTC
>JBCNJP010003444.1:0-36765 GCA_039602395.1 Deinandra increscens subsp. villosa | reverse complement strand
CAAAACAAGCTGATTTCAGAATCAAATAGATTTTTCAAAGTTTACCCAAAAACACTCAAAAACACCAACATCAAGAGCACAGAGGCTCTGATACCATATTGTTGGTCCTCACTGATCTTTATCAGTGCAAATGAAGGTGTATTTGAGAAGAAAACCAAATAAACAACACAATATAGGATTTCCAATGACTAAAATGGTTTTCTAGCCTTGAACAATCTCAATATGAACCAAATGATGGATAAGGAATGATAAACAAGCTACAATATACTGAAATAAGCTCCTAGCCGTCACCAAAACTCACCAAATGAAGATTTCTTGTATTAGGGTTCAATAGACTTGAGAAAGTTACAATGGCTGCACATTGGCGGCTGTTATATACTGTCCAGTGAACAGTTTCGCTGGCAGTTTCGCTGGCCAAGCGAAACTGTCACTGAACCAGTCTAATCTAGGTACCGAGCGAAACTACAGTTTCGCTCGGTAGCTTACAGTTTCGCTAGCCTACCAAAAACCAACATTTACAATAAACTAAACTATTACAATGAAACTAAACAAAAGATGAATTCCTCCCTACATTGATCTTCAGAATGGTCGCGGCGACACTGACGAGGTCAGTTTCGCCGAGAAACAGCAGTTTCGCTGCGAGACAGCAGTTTCGCCAAAGGTGAAACAACAATTTCGCTGGAAATCACGGCGACACTATCAACGAAATTAGGGCATTATCGCTAGACAGTTTCGCTCGTGACTTTGAACTTTCGTTCAGTTTCGCTGACAGAACATTTAATTTCGCTTAAGAAACATCTATTTTCGCTGAAGGAACACTTAGTTTCGCTGAATGAATATGCAGTTTCGCTGGTCGCGACTTTTCGAATTCAAAAATCCGGTAATCGATTTTAGGCACTGTTTTTTGCATCTAAACCAACTGTAAGTAGATAGATCATTCAAAAAAAATACAATGAGGGTCCAAAACAGTTTAAACAACAGATTAAAGGAGCCGAGAACCCCTTTCGCGCCGATTGAACATAAAAACCCTAAAAATTTGCGTTTTCAGATGCAACGAATACGAGGGAATGTCCAGGAACAAGTTTACCTTAAACCGATATCGGTTAAATGGCAATGAAACAGGAGACGGTTTGGCGAAATTAAGAGTTTTGCGAGGGGCGGGTTTTGCAGGTTTTTCGGAACGGGATGGAGAGATAATGACCTAAGGTTTCGATCAAAGGTATAAATACCTGAGCAGTTTCGCCCGTAGTTTCGCTAAGGCGAAACAGTAGTTTCGCCTAAGCGAAAGAGCATATTCGCTCGAGATTTTTTATTAAAAGGTTTAATTTCGCCGACATCGAAAGTATAGGTTCGCTGTATGCGCCTACCGAGCGAAACTGATCAGGCGAAACAGTAGTTTCGCTGAAACCCTAAAAAGTTTAAGTTTGTTTCCTAAACACTTCTGCAAGCCAATCGAATACACGACCCTTTACACTTTGATTATGTTCCATCAAGCAGATAAGATTTTGAAATTCTGGAAATGTCGACTAACTCACACACATCAGGATTCAATCACGCAAGCATCATACTCTTCACAAAGTATCGATCTTAAAAAAAAGGACGCCGAAAGAAAATCCTTTTGGCTTTTCTAATTTTAAATTAAAACACACCAAAAATCTTTTTGAGTTTTCTAAAAAGAAGTGTAGAACAACTATACAAACAAACTCTATTTTAATTTTGAGAAAGATCCAGACGTGAGATCATATCAACCAATACGCATCAAACACATTTCAATTTCAAATTCAATCAGCATGTAAGACAAGCAGATCACGAATGCATCATTTTGATATTAATCTTGCACTATATAGATATTAAGCATGCACTAATAGTATTTATCATTTTTGGATATGCTTAAGGTGTATTAATCATGCACTGATCACCCAGCCTCACTCTATCAAAGAAGTTAACAAATCATCATATTTATCTGATATTTTCTTTTGTTCTTTTTCAAAACGAGATATGCGTTCATGATGTTTCATGCAAAAATAAAGCAGAACCCTAAGTGAATAGCAATCAGGTCGGCCACAAAGCACGTAGAGAGAGCCCGATGCACTTAGGAAAATAAAAAATAAAAAATAAAGCAGAAGACGTATATATCAACAACAATCAGGTCGGCCTTCAGGGCATGCAGAGAAGGTCCGATGATATATACTAAACACCAAGAAAATAAAGAAGAGACTCAATCAGCAAGTGATCAGGTCGGCCGCATAGGCACGCAAGGAAGACCCACTGAGTTGAGTGTAAAAATGGCGTAAAGCCTTATTACAAAGCATGCGTACATCAGAACATCTCTTATTCTATTTTTATAATATATCAGAATCATTGCAACACTTATCAAGAAATGAAAACTAGAGTATTATCAGGCAAGCTTTATGTTTATATCCTACTCATAGTTATCATATTAGTCATGCACACCCATAGATCATACAAGTACAATATAACTTTTATCTTTACTCTATCCATGTCAGATAACGCATGTTGATGTACTATCATTTCTCACTTGGTCGGATCAATTTCTCATTTTTGAAAATTTTGATTAATTTATTCTTTCCCCAAAATCCACAAATACTTTATTTTTGGATTTTCAATAAGGAAAACTAAAAACAAAACAAAATTGATTCGATCGATACTTGACACAATTTTGAAAATCAACCGAAAGGGTTACCGATATGATGCATGCAATTTATCCTTCATTCGATAGTATCATTAA
The DNA here is from genome assembly GCA_039602395.1 of Deinandra increscens subsp. villosa. Classification (NCBI taxonomy): domain Eukaryota; kingdom Viridiplantae; phylum Streptophyta; class Magnoliopsida; order Asterales; family Asteraceae; genus Deinandra; species Deinandra increscens. The sequence goes on along the minus strand of JBCNJP010003444.1, from coordinate 34,016 downwards.
GTCGGGCATTCCAATCATACAGTTTATATTTTGAAAAACGCTTGAATGGAGACACCTTTTATCCAGTTTTAAGCAGTTTTAATGTGATTTACCCCCAATTCCCCCATAAGGTGGCAAACAAAGACATCAATAATCAGTTATGAGAGAAACGCAAGGTAAATGTAACTAAAACACTCCATTGATCATATTCGAGTGACGATTGGCCAGAAATCATTGGAAGGTAGATGACGTGATCATTGATTTCTTGATTTAGGAATTTAGCCAATCAACATGCTTAACTACGACAGCCACCTGATTCAAGACAACGTGAATTTAGCATGCAGGTCTAAATAAGACAAACTTAAGATAAAGAAGAATAATAACATTCATTCATGATCAACAGGTATCTCTCCTAGAAGATGGTAACGATGGACTTTGACAAGGAGACAAGAAAAAGAAGAATGGCCACAGAATCTGATAAGGAGATCAAAGCTGAACAAGAAAAGATCAGACTGTCAGATAACCTACAGAATGGCAAACTCCTTATAGAGTTCACAGATATTATCATAGCCAGAGGATGGGCAACTCCTGAACAAGAAAATTTAATGACTGCTAATCAGTTATGCGATATGACGTCCAGGGTTGTTCAAGAGGATGGTGAATTAAAAATGAAGGAAAAGATAGATGCTGATGAAAGGCAGGAGAAGATAAAAAGGGAAGAAGAGATACAGAAAATCCTAAAAAAATATATGACAGAGGAAGAAGAAATCAAGCTTCTCAAATGCTATTTCATTAAGATGAGGGGGGAGGACCCAAAAAAGATCAATCCTTCTCGTATTAATAGCTTGAGAATCAGATAAAATACCATACATGAACAGAACAAAATCTCAAAGGTTACAGGTGAACCAATACCACCAGGCGCATTTTCTGATCTTAACAGAACCCTAGCCTCACAGCAACCCAGAACAAACCCTCTTAGAACTAGTGGACCTGTAAAGCCTCCTAAACCTGTAACATTAAAGCCTCTTCCACCAAAGTTTAGAACAGACAACTTCACACCCTTTACACCACAACCTAGAAGTGGTCATACTCTTCCATCTCCATATCATCACCTAAACAAAACCCAAGGCACCAGAAAAACCCCCCACCAAGAGAATGAAGTCAGTGGCTAAGAAGGGAAAAATAAAAGTGATCAATGAGGAGGATGAATACAAAGATGTCGATGCTGAAAGGAGAAGAATCATCTCCTGGGGGTATGACGATCAAGCCAAAGTATACCTGTTCACAACCAGTTCGAATGAGGTAATAAAGTTTACAGCTGAAGAAGCTATGTACAACCTCACTGACCATGAGTTGGGTGATGTTAGACAGTTATGTGGTGATATGAAAGGTACGTGTTCACAAGAGGACTCCTTAATGCTGAGGATAAAGATGTATTTGGATGACTTATACGGGGAAGTAAATGAAGCCACACAACGCAGCATTGACAATCCTGTTTCGACGCTTGAAATTGATAAGGATGGAAAGTTGGTAGTCTATAGAGCTGATGGGCCATTCACAACGCATAGTACAGTTCCAGATCCAAAATGGAGCCAGGTTGACAAAGACCGAATCCATTTAATAATGATAACTAACAGGCTTCATGTGGTTAAGAGAAAACATGTGACCAACTGGTAATAAAAGAAAGAAACAGGCATGTATCACATTTTCACCAGTGAACATAGCAAGACAACTAGAAGCTTAGAAGATGCTCTAAATGGGCTTTCTGAAGTTGAGATACGAGATATTGTCAGGATTGGTGATACTGAGAGCAGAATAATGACACCGACCTTTCATGAAAGTCTCATATTTGACAAGGCCAAATTTCGGTTACAAGCTATTAAAGAGGAGAACAAGATGGGAACCGGATGAACTTGGCTAGAAGTAGAGTTGAACCCTGTATTTGTGTACAATTGCATAAGTTGTTCCAGTTTGTATGTTAACATGATAGTTGTTACAGTTTTATTCATACACTTTTCATCTATATTAACATACACATTTTCAATGAATCATAGCAGACCTCCATTTCACTCATAACTGTGATCTTACATGAAGTATATATATTCATATGCTATGTTAGTATATGTTGGCATTTTGATATAGTGGGATGAGATGATTTATAAACAGGATAAATTTTACTTCTAAATTGGAAGAAGAACAAAACCGGATGAACTACAATTTCTCAGGAAGAAGAGTTCATGAGTATTGAGAAAATATGAACTAGAGTTCTTCAGGATAAACCGGATAAACTAGAGTTCTAAAGTTCTTCAGGTTAGTTAACCAGTTTTCATCTATAATAACATACACATTTTCAATGATCTATCTAACTAGCTAAGACCTAGCATCCGACATATAGTCTTCAGTGATGAAATCAGCGTACTCAAGCCCGTATGTGATGGACAGAGGTGGGATCCTGGAGATGAAGCTTCATATCCCCTACAACTTTGGCACTGACGAAATCAACGTACTCAAGCCCGTATGTGATGGACAGAGGTGGGATCCTCCAGTAAATGAGGAAATAGCCAATCAATGTGTGGTTTAGGTATTGCACCATTTGATTCCACACATCCTGGCCGGCGGCATTCCGGTGGAAAACGCTGCAGTGATGGATCTTGAGGGTGAACCTCCGACCACCTGTAAAAAACTCAAATGCAGAGTAGAGAGTAAGTAATTAAAAAACATAGAACTCTAAAAATAAAAACTTGCAGCCATTGTTGAGTGAAAATACACTTATGGGGAGTCTTGCCGTAGTAGGGCGCTGGTTCATTAACACCCCTAATCCTCCATTGTTTACCAAAGGCAGCCATTGATCGATCGAAGTTTTTTTCTTGATGATTAGGAGTTCGTACATAAGATTTTGGTGGCGAAAAAGTGGAAATTTAACTATAGACAGGCCACGCTACCAGCTATGGTGGGAAGAAGTGGAAAGGTCAGGCCACGATAACCGTGTATATTTTTACCTTTACCACGCAAATCCAGTTTTTACCGTGTCTATTTATCACCTTTAGCAACGCAAATCTTGTTGATCAATTAATGTTTATGTGATGTAAGTAATTAAATAAGTTCTGGTTAAAATATAACCAATTAACACTTATGTCTCAATGGTTCTTCTTAATTTTGTAGTGTGTTCCTTTCTTTTGACTGACCTAGGTTCAAGCCTTGTTTTGTTACTGACCCGGGTTTAAGCCTTGTTTGCTACAATTTATAATTTTTTGATTGTCTAATAGTGGATGACATGATTTATAAACTGGATAGATTTTACTTCTTCAGTAAATTGGAACAAGAACAAAACCATATGAACTAACAAGAACAAAGCCGTATGAACTAGAATTCCTCAGGAAGAAGAGTTCATCTGGAATGAGAGTAGATGAATAGAACCAGATGACATTTTTAGACAACTGTTTCACTGCCTTGGCGGACTGAGATGATTTATAATTAAACATGATCAATTTAAGTTATTCATTAGAGAAGAAGAAGAATAGAACCGGATGAACTAGAGTTCTTCCGGATTATTTATAATAAAAAAAATCTATTTGCAATGGAAAAATTAAGATTCATGTATTTTTCCGGAAGAACATTCATTCCGGATGAATGTTTATAATCTTCCGGAACATTACCTTTCGCCACGCATATAATTTATAGCGTGACCATTCGTCATCTACTATTTAGTCACACAACCTAATAACAGTGGCCATATGTACTAGCTTTTAGCCATAACTAAGTAAAAACAGTGGCTATTGTTCATATTTAGCCACGCATAATATATATTTAATAGTTTTATTTTTTTTTAATTTACCAAGTAATAAAATCTACTCTTCCGTCACACAATATTATTTAAGTGTGGCCATACATTATTTTTTGGTCACACGAATAAAAAATCATAAAAATTTCGTGGTCGTTTGGTGCATTTCGTCACTCTTTTTTAAGTGTGACAAATAAGTGCCACGTGTTTTTGTAAAACAGTGGAAAGCCACTGCACCCGATTGTTGTTGTCACATAAATAAAAAAATACGTGGCTAAAGGGTCCAAAGGCTATATATTTGGTCACGGGTATAAAATATGTGTGGCTAAAACTAGTGTTTCTTACCTTTAGCCACGTTTTTTTAAAAAAAAAACCGTGGCTAGGCATTTTTGAAAAAAACCGTGGCTAAAGCCACTTTTTGACGTAGTGATGGTTGTTGTTAATTTCATTTTTTTTCTTTTTCTCATTATTTAGAATACTTCACATGTGAAAAAAGAGCTATTTCATATGTGAAGTGTCTACAATGAACCTCACCATATATATATATATATATATACACACACACATTACCTAAATATAATAACTCATCTTTTAAATAGTACATTAACGGTGGTACCCTGTTAGTTGCTTTTCCGTTAGATGCTTTTGATTGCTTATTGAAGGAAAATAAAAAGGACTATCAACCGTATCCACCCCATACCCTTTTTTCTGTCTCTATCGTCAGCCACTCCATCTTCTCTCTTTATCTCTCTAGAAAGGGTAAATCCTGACCAGGACGCTCCCGGTGATCATGCAATCTGATCTGTCGCAGCGTTTGTTTCTCTCTCTAGAAACCCTCTTGCTGTTGATCGCTGTTTGAGCTCATGGATTTGAGTGATGACGACGGCTAGGGTTTTCTAAAAGCGATGATGACGATTGTTGCACTATGCGTTTCCGCCGTCTGGTGGTCGCCGGTGTAGCGCGTTTACGGGCTGATATCTTGATGGCTATGATGTATTCTGTTCACAGGCGTGGCGTTCATCACAGCCATGCATATCTGAGCCACTTGGGCCGCCGATGTTTGGTGTGCTCGGCGCCTTTGTACTCCGATTAAATCTCTCTCTCTAGAATGGTGGATCTTGAACCACCTTTTTGTTGCTTTGGTTTTACGGACTGATTTCTTGATGGCTATGATATTTTCTGCTCACCGGCATGGCGTTGATCGCAGTTGTGGGTCAGATCTGAGCATCGTGTTGCTTTATTTGGTTGTGATGTTTTATGTTTGGCAGATCTGAAATTGGTTTGGTACGAGCCTTGAAGCTTGTGGTTCAGATTTATGCTTGATGTGATGATTAACCTTGCTGAAATTTGTTTTATGCAATTTTGGGGATACTAAATCTGGTTCTTCTCGAAAAACATGTGAAACTCCGGTGGTTCATTCTGTTGTGCTTATTTGGGTTTTCTGATGTGATAATGCTCATTTTCTGAATATGAATATTTGTTCTTGATTTATCTGGTTTGGTGTATCTGAAAATTGGTTGGTTCACGAGACAATGATGATGTGATGAATTACCCGAATAGATAGGAATGCCGGTAATCTTATTGGCATGGCAAACTTTTTTTTTTGCAGCCAAAGGAAAACTGGCGTTCCCATGTTGTGTTGTTTGTGGGTTTCATTATCTGAGTCATTCGATCTTCGCAAAACGATTACTTCTCATGGCTAAGCATATTTGCTTTTGTTTTGTGTTTTTAATAGAGTAATTTGTGGTGGATTTTCTATACCAAGCTTTCTAATTTGTTTTAAATATTTCATATGGAATTGACATTGCCCTTTCTGTTTTTGTTACAGGCTTTGTTTGGAAGGAGCAGTAGCAAAGGCAGGTTCGGTTTTGTTTTGTGTTTTAGCAGAGTTGGTTTGTTTGTTATTTGGTACATTTAACATAGATTATGAAGGTTTTAATTTGGAGACTTAGGTAGATATGATGGTTCCCAGTTTAGTAACTAAAGGTTTTACGTGGTTTAGCAAGAATGTTGGCTAAAACGTGTAATTTGACGGTATTGTTAATCACTGTTTCAAAGCTTTATTTGTTGATGATTTGCTGATGATATTTGGTTTTTATTATGGAAATTATTGAGGTGAGTTTTAGTGTGTTATTTGAGTTTGAGTGGGAAGTATTGAATTCCATTTATAGACTCAACAAAACTGCTCATATTATCCAACAAACTAGCATCTAAAATGTTGCTTCTTAAATTTTTCTGCAATTAAAAGCTTCATATTGTCCCGTGTTTAAACAAAATTAACATATATATATATATGTATATATATGAGGTAGATGTTTTTCTACCTAATGTGTCATTTAGGTTGGGTTGGATTGGATTTTCATGGCCTTCTTTCACCTCTCTTCGAAGAGTAAGTTAATAGAGAAAAACACATTGTTTCTGGTTATGAATGACAAAGTGCACACCTTTGACTTTTGTCATTTGTGCAGGTTGGTCTAAACCCATTTTTCTGACCTTAACTTATCACTTATTAGCTTTGACTTTTGTCATTTGTGCAGGTTGTATTTAGTACCAAAGTATTCTTAATTGTTTACCGGCTTATTCTGATGAATCGATATGATTTTCAAGTTCTTCATAATTCTTTGTTGAAGTTACATTTAGAATACATGTAACATTTAAAAATTAAAGACTAACAACTCAATTCCTTTATCATAGTAGTACAACAAATGGGCGTAGACATCAAGCCGTACGAGATACCTGTTCCTGTGGAAATACGTGTCATCAGAAAGTATTACGGAGCAAGAGAGAAAGCAAGAAACTATTATATCTTCTTATAGACAGACATGTAACATTTTACTAAATAGACAATATATTGTAATTGGTAAAGCCGTTATAACACGATACAAAAAATGGTGAGGCCGCCACAATGTGCGGCGGGTCACCCGCTAGTATATATATATATATATATATATATATATATATATATATATATATATATATATTTAGGGTAAAATACATCCACCAAAAACACTACATCCAATGCGGATCGATCTGGGACCTCCATCAAGATCATCCAACAGCCAAGATTTATAGTGTTTCCGCCCATGGTGTTTTTTTTTACCCCCGAAAACGCCATAGGCGAAAACATCATAGATCTTGGCTGTTGGATGATCTTGATGGAGGTCCCACATCGATCCGTATTGGATGTAGTGTTTTTTGTGGATGTAGGATAACTCGACTCTCTCTCTCTCTCTCTCTCTCTCTCATATATATATATATATATATATATATATATATATATATAGGGTAAGGATCATGCGTAAACACATTCTTATCGCGTAAAAGCGTAAACAAGTATTAAAAACCTCTATAACTTCTTCATACGTTAATGTTTTTTTTTTATAAAACTTGCACAAAAATCTTAGGATTCTATTGTCCTTAATTCTGGAATGAAAAAAATTAAAATTGACATTTCGTGATTTTTTTAATAGTGCACGTGTGCATCATTATCATTAGTATTGCATAAGGAGAATTATCATACGAAAAAACATTCCTTCAGTGTATTAGATGCTCTTCGGATGGTACCGCATTATCCCATTTTCTGTTTGTGAATGATGTTACTTTCCTTGGTGAATGGTGTTCCTCCAACATGTTAAACTTGAGAAGAATCTTAAGGTGTTTTTTTCTTATATCGTGCCTTGGTGTTAATATCTGAAAGCGTACTTTATAATTATATGGGATCGGGGTTGATAACTCTAATATCCTAAGTATGGTATCGGGTTTTGGTTGCAAGGTTGTGAAAATTCCATTGATTCATCTCGGTCTCTAAATTGATGCTAATATGAACCTGATTAAGAGTTGGGAACCGGGTTGTTAAGGTTTTTAAAATACGATTGTCTCGCAGGAAGGCTGATCCCCTCTCGTTTGGAGGCCGAATCACTCTTATCAAATCAGTGCTTAACTCTCTTCCTTCATATTATTTTTCTCTATATCATGCTCCGCTCTCGGTGATTGATGCCTTGTACCGGATCCGACGTGATTTTCTTTGGGGAAAAAATGGTAACAATCGCCACATTAACCTTTTTGCCCCTAGGAAGTATAGTGGTATTGGTATTGGATCTTTGCGTGAGGCTAATATAGCCTCCCTTTCTAAATGGTGGTAGTGGTGGTGCAAAACGGAACACGAGGCTCTTTGGTGGAAGGTCATTTGGTATATTTACAACAAATCTCGCTCCTGGAATTTCATCCTTACCAAGCTGTCTGTGTCTTGTCCCTGGAAGAACATCTTTAGGAACTACTACGATCTGCAAGAGCAAGGAATTGATTTTTACACTTTGATAAAGGGATGGGGCTCTTCTTTACGGTTCTGTATCGATTGTTGGACTAATGATGCCCCGATCATGTTGAAATTCCCTCGTCTGTTCTTTTTGGAGCCGGCCAAGAACTGTTCTGTTAGGGATAGAAGTACTACAATTGATGGTATGTTCCATTGGAACCTTATTTAGGCCAGAGATTTATTTGACCCGGATGAGATTTGTCAGTTAGTGGACCTTTGTTGTCTGGTACATTTGTTCTCCCCGCTTGGCGCTTCAGATCGATGGTTATGGGAGTTAGATGCCACGGGTTTATTTATTGTTGGAAGTCTCGAGGAGTTGATGCGTCCTAAAGTTTACTCAATTGCTGGCTATGCCTTTCCATGAAGTAATTGGGTTCCCAAGAAAGTTGGCTTCTTTGCTTGGCGTTTATCTTTGGACCGACTCCCTACCCTTACTAACTTAGCGGCTTGAAGAATTGCTATGCCCCCTTTTTTGTGTCCTATTTGTGGCTTGTAGGAGGAATCTTCAGAACATCCCTTTTATCTCTTGTTGCTTTGTTCAATCTGTTTGGGATTTTATTAGCAATTAGTGTGGTATTCATGCTTTTTTTTCTTGTTTGTATCAGGGACCTTTTGGAGATGCATCGCTTCTCGGGGGGAGACCATAAGAAAAGGAGGATAGTCTAGCTTGTCATATTAACTGCGGTTTGGGCTTTGTGGAGACACCGAAACAAGAAGGTTTACAATAATGGTTCGATCTCACGTGTCAAAGTCATTGAGGAAATAAAGGTGTTGAGGTATCTTTGGGCCCGCAACCGGTCGAGGCTTGGTATTACTTGGGACCAATTATGCACTTTTAGTTTTTAGTATGGACGGATTGTAGCCTATTTTTTTCTTTGGTGTTTCCTGTTTGGTGCCTTGACCTTCGTCTTGGTAGCCCCTTTTTTATGTTTTGTTAATAAAATTTCGTTAGCCGTTCAATAAAATCATCAAATTCTATATATTTAAAAATAAAGATATAAAAAATAAAGTATACAAAAAGACTTGGGCCCAATTAACAAATCCTTATGGGCTAGCTAGGTTAACATCAGATTTTATTCTCCCTCTATAATATATACGCTGACCCTCAATCATTGTCACCTTATCATTCCATACGAACCAGTTCTTCGATCATATGGCGACCACCCACCTTCCGCGTCCCACTTGCATTTATTCTCCGGCACCGACTCCGACTAAAACTTCGTTTCACTTCCGCTCCGTTTGTTTCAGATCGTTGTCATCAAGGACTGCTTCATTCGCCTGCATCAAATGCAGTAACAATGGTGGCAATGCTACTGCAAATATAAATAATCACATGAGCGGGTTAAAGGATTTGTTTTCTGGTTGGGTGCATGAACCGCTTAACACAGATGGCCCGAGCAGTTTAGTTGATTCGTTGCGAAAAGCTGCACAAAGAGTTGTGCATCCAGAAGATGAAACCAAGAAGATGAAGCAAGAAATCTGTCAACTTCTAACCAGAGATGCGGAGGTTTGTTATTTATTTATTTATTTATTTATTTAGCAATGACATTCTTAGTGTAGCACAGGGACTTCTTTTGGACGAGGTTTTGGCCTTTGGAGATTTTTGAACTGATTTAAAGTGTTAAATAATTGGGGACCGGTTACATCTAGGAGACTTGGAAAAACAGCTTTATATAAAGTTATTTATTTAGTTATAATGAGAGATGTGGATGTTATTTATTTATTTATTTACCACTATTGGTGGTAACTTCTTTTAGGAGACTTCTTCTCGAAGAGATCGCTGGTTCGAGCTAGGGTTTTTATGGAGATTTTCGAGTAGACTTGAAGGTCAAATAATTAGGGACGCTTACAAAAGATTTGGATCAAATCCGTAGATTTAACCTAGACTGTTTAGGCATTACTGTTCAGAAAAAACAATTATTTAACATATATTTATGAGGATTCTACTCTCATTAAATGCATTCATTTGTTTCACATGCAGAGAATTGTGCAACATGAAACCGAAATCAAGAAGATGAGAGAAGATCTAAATCACTATAAAACCATATCTGCTGAGGTTATTTTTCTTATTTATTTATCGTATATTTATAATTTATAAAATTTTTATTGCATTAAAAACATGCATTTTGGTCTCGTAGAAACTTGCGCAACAAGAAACTAAAATCAAGGAGATGAAACAAGAACTCAGTCACCATAAATCTAAAGCTGAAGAGGTTTGTTTCTTATTTATGTTCCCAGCTGGTGTTCTTATATTGTATATGTTTTGATAATATATAGTGAACAAAATAAGTTTAAATCTATGAACTTAATTTGTAAAATGATTGTTTTCTATAGGGTGATCGTCCCTGTCTAGTGTGATGTGCTTAATCATCCAATTAAAAGAGAATCATGATATGAGTTTTGCAAACATGATCTACAAAACCTTTATCATATAATTATATATATATGTTACTAATGAATGTCAATACGTGATTTGTATAATTCAGATTGAGGAATGCCAGAAACGATTGTCATATGCATTAACACTGGTTGCAGAAGCAGAAAACTCTCTTCAATCTATAATGCAGATCATACAGAATGGGAAAGTGATGGACTGCAGCTCTTCGGTTTCAGCTTCTATATAACAGAAGCTTTTAACATATTTTTCTATTGCTCTGTTGGTTTAGATTCTGATGTAAACTAGGGGTGGATCTTAAGTTCAAACAGTTCTTTTTCTTTTCAACATACTGTTGCTTTTAATGTTCAAAAATATCTTTTTTTTTTTTTGAACGGCTAAATTTTTTTTTTTTTTTTTTTTTTTTCACCAATGGGTTTTGAACCCTCACTAAATGGAAAGACTATGCCTTATCCAACACCAAGATACCATTGGGACAAATGTCCCTTGGTTGTTCAAAAATATCTATAACAACTCAGTCCAATATTTGATTCTAACTTAATTTATTAATGTGACTTCTAGAATATAGAGAACTCGTTCTCAATAGGGTTGGTTGAACTATACGTTAACGACTGAGAGGTTCCCCTCATCTTCATTATTGATTATATACTAGCATATGTATGCAATTTTCTACTTAAAATTGTTTTTATAATTACTTTGCAAAATCAGCACCTGGATCCTTCTTGGAGGTCTAAAAGAATTTTGGTTTTCCGTAATAATTAATTAATTTCTTTAACAAACATGCAATAGAATTTGGCCACACTTGATTAGGTTTTTGTACCAAACTCTCTTATATAACTAACACCTTATGTGTTATGACAATTAACAATCAAAACAAACCGTATGAAACTCACATCTACATTCTAGATCTATAAATATTGCTCTATAAGAACACAAATGTATAATTAGAAAATTACATTGCACAATTATTAAATAATGAAATCCATATTTTCACTTCTGTTCATTCTTCAAGCGATCATCAATGATATTGATCTAGCCATAGCTAAAACAACTTATCCAGACAAGCATGTATGCAGAGGTGGTGATTTCAAGAGCAACACCATCCAAAAACCGAGATTCCGTATTCGAAAAGATCAAGTCATCCTTCAAGAATTCAACCTACCATGGTTTTTACCATAGCGAAGCCGGAGACAAACCTGAAGAGAAAGTTAGCGCCATCTTGCTTTGTCCCCCAACTAGACTAAACGGACTTTGTGAGTGTTGTTTCAATAAATTGCTCCCCTATCTTCTAAAGAAATGCCCTAAACAAAATGAAGGTGTCGCGTGGGATGATTGGGCTTGGTACGATGATCCTGACTCAGATTATGTGAAAGCTATTGATTTGAAGAGGACCATGGATAGTTTGAAAAGTAAGTTATGTTAGACTTAAATTAAGCATAAGTTATTTAGTATTATTATTGTGACAATTATATATATGTGTATGTTAGTAAGTTAATGGGTCAAACATAAAAAAGTCAATGGCAGTTAGTTAATGGCGGTTAATGGCAGTTATGTTGCCTCCACCGACTTTGTAAATGTATATATAGCCATTGCAGTGTTGTAAAACAATATAATCGACATCTATGAATTCTATATTCTAAATTCTCTCTTTGTTTTACTTGTTCTTATTCAATCAAGATTTGTGTGAATCGAATCTCTGTTCCACATTTGGTATCAGAGCGAAAGCTCTTGGGACCGTGAAGAATCGAGAAGAACCGTGAAGGATGAGTGAATCGATTAAGAAATAAGAAGATTCGTGAAGAAGAAATCTGCATACTACTGTATGACGAAGAACAGGAAATCGTGAAGAAGAAGAATTCATCCAATATCCAGAAACCCCAAAATACCTTAGCGGTTGCGAAGAACCCTAATTTCTAAAATCAAAAGATTAAACACAATTGTTAGACTTAAATTAAGCATAAGTTATTTAGTATTATTATTGTGACAATTATATATATGTGTATGTTAGTAAGTTAATGGGTCAAACATAAAAAAGTCAATGGCAGTTAGTTAATGGCAGTTATGTTGCCTCCACCGACTTTGTAAATGTATATATAGCCATTGCAGTGTTGTAAAACAATATAATCGACATCTATGAATTCTAGTTTCTAAATTCTCTCTTTGTTTTACTTGTTCTTATTCAATCAAGATTTGTGTGAATCGAATCTCTGTTCCACAAGTTAACGGAGCAAGCGGCCGGAGGTGGTGATCTTCGAAAATATGCGTCGGGAAGTGCGATTTACGATGGTGAGGAAAACGCTCTATACTTGGCTGTGCAGTGTACTCCTGATATATCGAAGGGGGATTGTATAAAATGTTTATCTAAGGCAAGTATTGAGATTCATAGTTGTATCCAGAAGACACTCTTTCACGGAAGAGTCATGTCTACCAATTGTTATATAAGGTACTCGCATATTGATTTTCTTAGAAATCCTCGTGATGGATATAATTTTACGTCATGTTATTGAAGTTGATGTTTGGATTTGAGATTACGAGGTGGTCATTGCAAATTGATTGAATAATAGGATATTATGTAACTGTTATTTCTAATATATATAGGTCAAACTTCATACAATGAGGTTTTTGCGTGCGAAGGGAGGAGCGGTCGACACGTTGCTTCTTCTTTCTAGACATGGAAGGGTTGTTTCGTCTTTTTAAGCTTTTTAATTTATACATAGTGCGTGATTTTTGAACGGTAGTCGTTTGAACGTTTTTTTTTTTCGTGCTTTTTTTTTAAATTAAATGTAATGTATTAGGAGAATTTATTGACTTTGTTATTGCGTGATTCAGGAAAAATACATTCGTGAAAAATTTCAAAAGTCAAATTTTAGAAACGAACAATAGTTAACGTTCTCTTTTTTCATATATGATGCGTGATAACGAAAGATAACATGCGTGAAAACATAAAATCACATATTTTATGTTTTTATGTGGTCTTCTTTTTATTGCTGATTCAGAAAAGTGTCATGCGTTAAAGTTTTAACGTCATATTCAAGCAACAACATTTTAAACGCAGTCTTGCGTTATAACGGAATATAACATGTGTGATAATAAAAAATCACATTTTAAAGCATAAAAACTAATAATTTGAAGTTCAATGTTGTCAACCATAAAATTTTAAGAGCTATCCCATTGTAATTTTTACACTTTTGTTGATTACATCTATTGTACCATTTTTTGTATCATGTTCATCTATATCTGCTCCGAAATCTCTTTGCTTTCAGAATGACATCTGCTATTTTTTAGATTAGTGTTAGAGAGAATTATTTTTGCAATATATTGGTTCCTCAGCTCAATAAGTTTTTTGTTCTGCTGTTGCTGCTTATCTGACTCCATACCAAGGTTACAATCCCATTTTATGTCACCCATGAAAGTTTCCATATGCCGTATAGCGAAGATGCCACAATCAACAATGTTTTTGAGTGTTCTCCATGTAGTGGCGGATCCAGAGTTTTATATGAGCGGGGGCAAATAAATAGGTTAACTCAAATCAAGTCTCGAGTCAAAATGAATCATAGAAAAACAATTCACACCTATTTTTGTTTTTTTTAACGGTAAATACACTATTAAAATCCACAAATTACCTACTTTGTAGAATTTAAACCCGCACCACCTTTTTTTTAGCAAGTATTTTATTTCACCAAAAAAACCACCACTAGCCAGAAGCCAGAAACCCGATAGCCAGCAACAAGAAAGCTTACAACATACAACACATATTCCGTCTATGTCCTTATTACATATATTTTACATAAAGAGATGTTGTAAATCTTTTTTTATTTTTCTTAGTTAGTTATATGATAAAACCAAATATTTTTGGAAAATTGGATTTAAATAATCCCAGGTTTTCTTTATTGGCAACTAATAATCCCACATTTAACATTGGCATCTGTTAGTCCCACATTTACACTTGTTTATTTCCAATGGTCCCTCCGTTAAAAAGTTTAACGGAGTTAACAGAAAATTAATGAAAAGTGACGTGGCTGGTGAAGGCTGCCACCGACGACCTCCAAACCGCCGGAAAATGACTAAAACCACAGAAACACATCCATTCTTTCACTTTAATGTCATTAATCAAGTTAAAAATATTTTGTTTCATGTTAACAATATTCCGTTTCATGACATTAAAGTGAAAAAATGGATGTGTTTTTGGGATTTTAGTTGTTTTCCGGCGGTTTGGAGGTCGCCGATGGCGGCCTTCACCAGCCACATCACTTTTCATTAATTTTTCGTTAACTCCGTTAAAGTTTTTAACGGAGGGACCATTGAAAATAAACAAGTGTAAATGTGGGACTAACAGATGCCAATGTTAAATGTGGGATTATTAGTTGCCAATAAAGAAAACCTGGGATTATTTAAATCCAATTTTCCAATATTTTTATATCGTTATAATTAATGCCTTATAGTTGTAGTAGTATTATAATTAAAAAAAATAACTTCAATGTTTTCTAAATTTCAAATTTCTAAATTTCAAATTAAACTTAATGGTTTTATTTGTAAATTAACATTAAATGAAACTTCACTTTTGAAATAATAAACAACAGAATAGTAATCTACTCTCATTTTTTCAGTTGTGACAGGTACTTTCTCTCTCTCTATTCTATTTTTTCTTAAGATTTCTCTCTTTTTATTTTAATTCATCTTCTTTTTCACCTTTCACCTACAACATTTCATCTTATTCTTCACCTTGCTACAACACCGATTTCTCATTTGTTCATACCAGATTTTTACAAAACATCTTAATTTTCTTCTTTCTCTATTTGTTTGTCGAAGTCAATGGGGCCTTTTAAGTTTTTACAAAGGGGCCTTCTTAAGAATCTCAAAATTTCTCTACTAATCCGATGAATCTCAGCGGGTGCCTCGCCCCCCGCTAGAGTTCACATGAATCCGCCCCTGTCTCCATGGCATCTTAACTTTGTTTATATCTTCATGCTCAAACATTTTATGATGAAGGTGTTTTGTTTTCTCCAGGTAGTCGTGGAAGCATTTAATCTGCATTTCGTTGTAGCATTTGATTATTTTTTATTACACAGTGCGTGATTTTAAGGAAACAGTGCGTCATAGTAAGTAAAGAGTTAGTGATTTTTATTTACCAGCATGTGAGGTGTCGTCCCGTATCTTTTTTTGACAATTCCAGGGTTTGCCATGTTGTCTAACAAGTTTACGACTCCAGTCCTGAGGTCGAAACAGACAATGTAGAAATGTTCCTTCATTAATATGGGCACAAAGAAGAGATCCACTTGACGCGGGGAAACAATTCCTAATCGTTCCAAGTGACTCTTTAAGTTGTCAGGAAAGATCAGCAGCCGTTCTCATCACTAAAAGCATCAGTGTAGTGGTTATCAGGCTGCAATGAAAATGAATTTAGTCATTAAGTAGATATTTGCGTGATTTTAGATATATACGATGCGTTGTTTTACATACCAGCATTGTGGATGCGCAAAACAATCTCATTGGATTTGTTGGGTCTCTGCTTTGTTCTTCATCATTCAAAATTTCAGTATATGCGTGCAGTGCATTTGTGTGTACGTATACTCCAGGATGAAAGCTTTCCAAGGTAGCTTTATACATATGTGTATTGTAGAGTGATTCGTACACAAGCAATCATACACAACCCGTTCTAACCCAAACCCATTCTGACCCGTTAACCCGCCCGTTTTGCCAGGCCTGGTTTCTATCTTCAACGATGTTATCATTGACATCTTCAATTGAAACTTTGTTGCCTTCTTCGTCATTTTAAAAATGAAATTATAATGGAATTTTGAAATATGAATAATGAAAATGGAATTACCTTTGATTGTTTCAGTTGTTTCAGTTGTTTGTATCTGCTCTTCTATTCTGGTAACATCTACTATCTCCATGACTTCAATTGTTTCTTTTTAAGCATCATCTCTCTTTCCTCCTATACTTTCATTGAAAATGAATTTCTTTTACATTATTATTGAAGTAATTTATTCATGAATTTGCATTATTATTCAAGTATTTTTTTTAGTACCTTCATACTGAACTTCAACATTATCTTCATTTTCTTCAGCTCCAATGATGTTAACAATCTGTTGGTGTATAAAATTATGGTATATTTAAAACTTTTGCTTTATTATGATTAAAAATTGCGTTATTATTAAAACTTTTTTATACCTTCATCTCCACTTGAACATTATCTTCATATTGTTTATTTTCTTGTTCAACAACTTGATTTTCTTCTTCTGCTATGGATACTTCTATTATCTTCAAATCTTTAGGTTGAGATGTACCTTCTTCAGGCAGTGTTAGATTTTTCATCTTATTCTTCCACTATGCATACTTTTCTATGTATGCGTAACTTTCACCGTGTTTGATCCTCCCTTCTTCAACCAAGTTTGCAATGTCAGCCACAACCTTATCAAACATTTCTATGTGTTGATTCATTGAACTCATCCAGTCCTTGAAACATATTAAGAGGTTTTGCGTATTTTTATTAGCACATGCATTATTTCATATATGACTTGCGTGATAAGATTTAATAACATAATAAATAACTTGCGTGATTTATTTATAGATTGCGTGAAAACTTACAGTTTCTTCAGCTTGTGTATCGTTTTCCTTTGGTGTAATATAGTAGTTAATGATTTGCTGTGTAAACGTACCCACTGACATTTTGATTTTTAATGATGAATAGGGACTGTATTCATTTAATTCATCATCATTTTGAAGCTCATATCCCTTTGAGAAATCATTTTATACTGCTTCCCAGGTTCATGAATTGTTGTTGTGTGATCAAATAATCATGTTTCTTTTTCTGTTGCAACATATTCATCATCTTTCATGGTTTCCAAGGTTTTGGCTGCAGCTTCTTCTTTGTTTTTATCTTCATTGACATTATTATCAAGCTTTTCCTCATCTTCCACATCTATTAATGGGCCATTGTCATACAAGTATTCCTGCATCCTAGTTAAAGTTTCATCTATAATGTAGAGGATTGCTGGTGTTTGTACTGGATCAATTAATGCCTTATGCCTTTTTTGCCACTCATGTGTATAAAGTACATGTTTAAAGTAGGCTTAAAAACATTAGTGGATATTACTATTATGCGTGATAAACAATTTTAATCCCCCTGCACCTAACGAATCCAAAACACCGACCCCTCCACTACCTCCTGTTATAGGTACAGAAACATGTGATATTCTTCCCACGTGTTTGAACATAATCCATAGGTATGAACTAGTACATCCATTTGGGAGGTTCGCGATGTAGAATGAAAGTTCCTCCCCATTCTTTCTATCTCCTTTCCTTCCTTTACAATCGTCTTCCACCCAAGCTCCTCGCCGTAATCTCCACCGTGCTCTCCGTCATAAGTGGAAGGGTTTGCCTACACATTCACTCTCCTCATATTTTAAGTTAAATATCTTTTATTACTAAGTAACAATTTCAGACCTCCAATGTATGACATAGCAACATTCTCGTGCCATATCGCATACATGCGTTCTCCGACATCCTCCATCAACTCTAAGAACCGGATCTCCCCAATCAGGGACCTCCCTGCACAGTGACGTTGATATAAACCCGGTCTGTTCTCTAGATTAACACCTATTCTGGGCCTCATCTCATGACTATTAACTGTTGGTAACTGCTCTGGAAATACCCAGTATATATATTTTAAGAGTACTAATTAACATTTAAAAATACTAATAATCCTTTCAAGATTCATTATTCTTGAATCTTCTACCTAAAGAATAGGTATTTTCTTTAAAGAACAAGTATTTTTTAAACTATTAATTAATGTATATTCAGTCCACTATGTGTAACACACACACAAAGATAGAGAGAGAGAGAGGCGGGTGTTTGTTGATTTGGGTTAACGAGTCTCCTTGTCCTTTTTTCTCACCCCAACCCACCCACCCCCACCCCTCCTTTCTCAATTCTCACCCTTTATTTATCATCTCTATCTCCCACATCCTTCTCACCCTTCTCATTTCCATTCACTCTATAAATCCTTTCTCAGCAAGTCATAAAGAAGCTATTTATTTTGAGAGGAATGTTGTTTGGCTCGAGACCATTAGAAAGACATCGATCTTTATCCCTCTATACATTTCTATGTATGTATATGGTTCTATAATCAAATCAATTGGTAAACAGATCGTTCATCCATGATCTTTGTTGTCTCTGGGTGTTAGATTCATCATTCGGAGTGTTAGAAGAGATAATCTTGATCATTGGATCTAGTGTACTCGACCAGGCTTCATTCCCCCAATTGATTCTTCGATTCTTCACAAACTTACAATGTTTCTTGCATAAGGATTCGATCTTTTAGGTGGGTTAATCTTTATTTATTTTTTTGGTGATTTGCAGGTGAGAATTAGGTTAAGTGATGACTGATAAAGTGACAAAAGTGAGGGTGATGATGGAATTGTTTTGACTGACTTTTACGTCTGTAAATACCCAGAAAAACTTTAGAGAGATTTCAATATCAATACTAGTCTATTAGATCCGGAAAATAAGTAGCCGATCTGAACAGTTTGTGTTTGTGTTTGCCATCATGATGGTTTTGGAACTTCAAGAATGTCTGTCTGTTTCTGCTATTTCTACTTTTACACTTATATTTGACTTTTAACATTCAACACCTTCATCATTACCTTATCATTGACATATGATGAAACCCTTTTTCAAATCTAGGGTTTTTATGTCTATCTTTTTGATAGTTTGAGACTTTGAATGTCCTTTTTTTCCCTGGGGATTTAGATTTGTGAACATGCGCATTCCCTTTATGCTTTTGATTTCTTTATTTTTATTTATTTATTTATTTATTATTATTATTTTGTTAATTTGATCAAAAATATTGAAATCCCTTACATGGGTTTGCCAATCAAGCATAATTATGAATTTGTTTGAACCAATGTCTATATGATTAATTCAAGATTTGTTATCATATCCGTGACCAGTGTCACCTACTGCTCCATGCCTGGTATCTTGACGATGGAACGATTATTGGGGATACTGGGGAGGTGGCTAAGGCCCTCGGGATCATCAACGAGAGGGGGCCGTCGTTGGGATTGACCCTTAATATTCGGAAGACGGAACTCTTTTGGCCATCCTGTGATGGCGAGAAAATTCGGTCGGGCCTCTTCCCTGCTGACATTAGCCGACCCACCAAGGGGGTGAAGCTCCTTGGTGGGGCTGTTAGTCTGGATGGCCAGTTTATTCAGGGGCTGGCTGCGAGGAGGGCCTCTAATGCTGCTGATCTTATGCGCCTCCTCCCTGCGCTTGACGACCTACAATGCGAACTCCTTCTGCTTCGTTCATGCATGGGGCTCACAAGCTTCTCTTTGGCCTAAGAACTTGCCCCCTACTCATATGATGGGCGCAGCGGTTGGTTTTGATAAGGATTTGCGGGCGGCCGTCGAGGACATTGTCGTGTGTGGGGGTCCCTTCTTTGGGGACTTGCAATGGCGACTTGCCTCTTTGCCGACTCGGCATGGGGGTCTGGGGGTTTATTCGGCGGTCAAGGCGACGTTGTACGCTTTTGTGGCTTCGCGCGCCCAAACTTGGACTCTGCAAGACCATATTCTACGGGGGTGTGGGGGTTGTGGTATGGGCCCCGACTACGAGAATGCGCTGGCTGGTCTCCATGACATTATTCCGGGCTTTGATCTGAGCGGTTTCACCAATAAGGACACCGCCCCACCAAAAGCCCAACACGTTTTGGCGAATGCCCTCTTTGGTAAAAGCATGCTCGAGATGGAAGCAACTTTTGAGATGACAGTCAGGCAAAAGGCCGTTTGGGAATGCCTCCGACAACCACATGCGCAAGATTTCCTCCATGCTCTCCCTATTGATGGGTTGGGGCAACACATGTCGCCTGTCGAATACCGGGCCATTCTCAAATATCGCCTCATGGTTCCCCTGTTCCCTGTGGATGAAAAATGCCCCGTGTGCAACAAGGCATGTTTGGATTCGTTCAGGGAGCATGCTGTCCACTGCAAAGAGCTCCCAGGGTTTAAATATCGACATGATGTGGTTCGTGACGTTCTGTTTGACATCTTCAGGCGGGCTGGGATCTCGGCCAGGAAGGAAGCTCCTGTTAACTTCCTGTCTGACCCCCTGGATGGGCGCTCAACTCTCCGGCCGGCCGACATACTTGTTTTTGGGTGGCAGAATGGGAAACACGCTTGTGTTGATTTAACAGGGGTTTCCCCTCTTGTGGGGCTGAGGGCCAGCACCTTCACAGCGGGTTAGGCGGTGTCCAGAGCAGCTGCTGGAAAGGTTAACAAACATGAGAAAGCGTGCATTGAAAATCAACATGTGTTTGTTCCTTTCGCTTTCGATACATTCGGCCATCTAGAGACAGAGGCGGTGGCCATGTTGAACCGGATCCAAAAAGTCATGCGCGGGAATAGTGCGGGCTCTAGATTGAAGAATGTTGTTGGAAAACACAAGGCAGCATACATGGTGATGAATAGAAAGTAGATGTGCCTTGAAGAAATGCAAAAGGAGTTGTTATTTACTAGACCAGTAGTAGCCCTAGTTGATAGATGTGAATTAATGCAGACTTTTGTTTTTGTAAAAATGTTTCACTTGTTAGGCACCCTAGAGTTAATTTGGCATCACCAATGTAGTCCTTCTGATTGATTTGATTGGTTTAAATTGTCATCATTTTACTCTATTTCTCAACAGTTTCTTTTTTTGATTCTTGATTTAGTGGTCAGTGGTGTTTACATTTGAGCTCTTATGAACTCATGGATGTCATAGGTTTCAAAATACAAAACCCATTAAAATTTTGTAAACCCAACGAGTATTTATTGATTAATATGTTTGTATGGAGCGGATTTTTAAAGGGAACTATAAAACAGACAAAAAGCAGAAGAATTAATCTTAGTTTACAACATCTAAAATTAATATTATAAGCTGAACATAATAATATGCAAAAAAAATATTCAAACTCAAATCTAAGGCTTGATAACCATAACTCTCCTTCTCACACATTTTACCTCTTATGGAGGACGGTATGCATTTTTTTTGTCCCACTTCTTCCCATGATATAACCTCGTACCGAGTGTCACGGGGCGATGAGTTCCCTCCCCTTCTGCTGCTTCATCCTACATTGCTCATTTCCTTCTTTGTTGTAGATCCGAAAAGGGATAACAATGTTGCTTCTTCTCCCTGCCCATCCTCTTCACCTCATCTATCTCCTCACACAACCACAAAAATGTTAACTTTTTTCTTGAGATTCTTCACAAACCCTCAAGTCAAACACAATTAGAGTTTAGTTAAGAGATGATGATAATAGAAATATTAAATCGAGTGATAAATGTCAAATTATCAAGAATAAAACCACATATTATGTTGTATATATTTGTTGATCGATACAAAAGGAAAAGGAAGAAAACGCAACGAGAAAAAAAAAACAGTTGAGCGTGAACAAAGTGAAAGTGAGTAGTCCCTTATGCTTTTTTACTAGTGAACCAAGAAGCAGTGTACGTGAAAGTAGACAGAAATCGATTTTGAGAAATAGAAATGGTTCCTTATTTGGAAGGAGAGTAAAGGAAGATGAAAGGAAGATGAGTATGAAGATCGTGATTGTGATTATCATAATGAATGAGAGTCTAGATTGAATGGGTCGGTTAAAGATAGTGATCTAAGTGACTGACGAGTACATTAAAAGAAAAGAACAGAAGATAGGTCCAAAGTTAAAAGTAAAAGAGATAAGGGTGTTATCTTATATGCAAGATTTTGAATGGACAAAATCAACATCAAGAGAGAGAATTGAATGAAGGGTTAATTTTGATTTAGGACTACAATTGAATGGTGAAATTAGTTGAAAATATTTGGTCAAAATAGTTGTTAGATAATTTACTCAATTTAGGAATGTTTTTATTTGTTTATTTGGCGTGTGTATCATGATTTTTATGAATTAGCTCAGAAAGCAAGTCATGTTAGTATAGGTACGACAAAATGTGTTTTTTTCTTTTTAATAAATTTTATATTTATTGCGTTTGCTCGATCTAATTAATATTTTTAACAATTGATGATCGATGATGATTTAAAAGATGTGTGGAATCTATATGAATGCAATAGTTCGCTACCAATTAGCATTGATAAAACGTGGAGATTTATATAAGGGAAAATATTCAAGAATATTCATAAACAACCACCCAAATTTAGCCTTGCTGAAATGACCAACCTTCATTCCACCAATAAGAGCCCTCCACGTCACCAGTTCCGGCAACCAGGTGGCAGAATTCACTCAATAGTTTTGCGACACCTGTCCTCGACTGACAAGCCGACAACCACTTGGACCCACCTCCCAATCATTTAACATTCTGTGGGTCTCCCTCCCTTCCAATAACAATTTGACACCTTTAAAAATTCTGGCAAATTGATGTGCTGGTTAACCACACACACTCCATCAACAATGATAATTTATGAGATACCCATTACAACTCTTTATTAATCTCTATTAGTGTGTTGGTTAACCATACACGCTCCACTAATGACTTATAAAGTGTAATGTGAAACTTCATGGGTTAGCATACAAATTCACATTTTTCTTAAAGTAACTAGAAATATTTTATAAAAGGTTTAGTTACTTTTAATGTCATTATACTTTTAATGGGAATTAATTTAGTCCTATCAAACCCGTTCGGCTAATGACCCTCCACTAATCAAGGAAGCGGTGGGTGAGAATGGACACCCATTCAACTACCATTTTATAGGCAGTTTCCTTATACCCACTTATAGACTAGTTTCGTGAATGAAGCCTACTATTGATTTGACTCACTTTGTTCTTATACATACAGTAATAATTAAGCTTTTAATCTTACATATAGTATATGGTGTATTTTAAAGACTTTTTCAAAATATTAGGTTTACTATTTAAAAATTAACTAATATTATATATCTATTAATTAACTTTAAATTAATTATATCTAATGAATCATAAAAGAATAATTAATCTAACAATTAAATTAAACCATATCCTAAAGGCATTCGAAACTTAGGGGGCAAGATTAGGATTTCAAAAAGCCTAATACATAAGATCGAACTTAAGCCACCTAACAAGAATAGTTCATCAATTATAGCTAATTCAATTGAAAACAAACATAATGCTCTGATACCACTGATTGGTTTCAGGCACTACAAGCAAGCTTAAACAATTAAGGGTGCATGCAACTCAAAACAAGATCTATGTTTTCACTATTAAACCTATAACTATGAACATAATATGAACCCTAGTAAATAATCAATATAATCAAAATACTAAGAAAGATAGGGTTACATACATTTTAGTTGTTATAGTAAACAACTAGAATAATCCCTCTTGAACTCTAGGAAGCAAGCACCACAAATGTCGTGCCTCTGATGGGATCACACCCAATGACTCGAAAAAAGAATATTAACTAAGGGTGGGTGTTGGGCTAGATTTAGTTAAGGCATGAACATTAGTATTGGGCTTAGTTTATATTAGTTTTGGGCTTGTTATTTAATAGGTTAATGGGCTTATTATAGTTTATGATTGGGACATGTGGGCTACCTTTAGGTTTACGATATTTGTATGGGTAGTATATAAACCCATTATGTTTATGATTGCATTAAGCTTTTCAATACAACTTTCAAGTTCACGATTTCTTCTTGGTTCTTCTTGTTTACGATCAGCTTCCAAGTGGTGTATCTCATTCAAGATTTAATCTTTATCTTAGATTGAATCTATTTCATCTACTTGTTTCTTGAATCAATCGTATTTGAGGATTCCGCACTCATTTACAATCATATATCGTGTAGGTGGTTTGATCTCGGACCTACAATTGGTATCAGAGCCAAGAATCTTAGATTCGAGGCTCTCACGATATTGATTCAAGAGTTTTCTGGGTTTTTAGTTCGTGTTTGTTGAAGATTCGAGGGTTTTTGGAGATTACGATTCCTGCTGCTGCTGTTCTTCGTGATTACGATCGGTTTTTCTGGGTTTCAGTGTGTTTACGACTTCTGCAGTTGAAGATCTTCATCAGTTGTGTGTTTACGACATCAAGATTGGATTTTTAGGCGTTTACGATTCGTACATTGGGTGTTTACGACTTTGCTTGGTCGTAATCGGTGTTTACGATTTTGCTTTATCGGAAACGCGGGATCGTAATCGAGTTTACGACTTATTGGATCGGATTCGAGGTTTACGATTTTAGTCAATCGGAATCGAGTTTACGATCTGTGTTTACGACCCGAAAGTGATTACGATCGTAAACAGGGTTTACGATCGGAAACCCTTTTTGCGGCAAAAAGTCTCATTTTCACACTTTCACGGAAACAGGCTTAACTTTTGACTCGTTTGGAGTTAGAGGCTCAAATTTGAACACGACGTTCGTGACACTGAGCCCCAGAATTACCCTGGACTAATGTCCAGGGGAGCTCGTTTGGACCCCCAAATTCCACTCCGAAGGCCTCCGTTTTTCAGTTTTAAGTTTCTGACACTATTCTTTGAATAGTGATTTTGCCAATTTTGCCGTTTTTGCTGATTTTTCAAAATTTTCAGAAGCTGCATAATGAGTTCAGTAGTTGAAGAAAAGAATATGGTTGAGGACAAGGATGCTTTCTTAGATGAAG
Source organism: Deinandra increscens subsp. villosa (assembly GCA_039602395.1). Lineage (NCBI taxonomy): Eukaryota > Viridiplantae > Streptophyta > Magnoliopsida > Asterales > Asteraceae > Deinandra > Deinandra increscens. The sequence continues at coordinate 8,942 of JBCNJP010003444.1, read as the reverse complement.
TTGACGAAACTAAGATATGCCCGAATCCTACATGTGCTCGATTAATTCCTGGACTTAGGCAAATCTGTAAAAATTTTCAGTCGGAACTGTTTGAGGTAAAATGCGAAAGGAGCTCATTCAAGGGTAGATGGCAAAAGCATGAAGAGAAGGTTAAAGCTCAGAAATTAGACATAGTGAAATATAAGAAACTTGCAACTGAGAACGATTATCTGTATGACAACGCTAAGTTAGAAATAGCGGAGCTTAGTAAGCAGATAGATGACCTTAAGCATAAAAACAATGAGTTGCAGGTTAAACTTGATATAAATCAAATGAGAAGCAAAAGAATGCTTGATGCTGGAAAGGAATTGTCACATGCTGTTGTGACTGGTCAAGTTAGGAAACACACACCTGGATTTGGGTCAGAAAAGACTGATAAGGCCTTGGCTGCAAACAGCATTATTCCTCCACCAGTTCCCAGAGACATTATAGGAATACTTCTTAGTGAGGATCAAGTTGAACGAACCAAATCTGATTATAAAGAAGCTGCTCCTCCTATTGATAATGTCTTGGTTGGAACTACACCAATGACTCAAGAAGAAATTGACAATGAGACAAAAATGACTTATGGTGAAGGGAGAATTGAGGACGTATCAAGAGATGATGCTGAGTGCCAGGAGTATAACAGATGTCACAACTCTAAGTCTGATGAGGCTGGGATAGAGTTGAAACCATACCCTGAAATTGAAACCCCATACTTCAAGGTAATTGACAAAGTTGAAAGGGAAAAGGTGATCTTGACGACACGGCCTGAGGGGAAGATCTTTATGACATCTGGATCAATGTTTGACCAAGAACCAGATGTAGGATATGAATTACCGTCCTTCTCCTCCAAGTTTAAGGGAATAACTGATGGAGTGATCGGTGAAGCTAAAGTTGAGAAGCCAAAGATCACCATCAAGCATCCGAGCATGAAACCAACAGCTGGAGTGAAGAATGAAAAACTCAAGGGAGTAGCTGTGTCTCCCATTTCTTCAGTTGGATCATGCAGTTGCTGTTGTAATTGCAAGAATGGTGCTTCAACGTCAAAGAATCAAGGAAGCATAAAGACGGTAAAGACATGTTCGACACAGGCTTCGACAAACCAGCAGAAAGTCAAATCTGGAGTTGCAGACAAAGCAAAGAAGCAGGCACAAGGCAAACCAGCTCCATATATGCCACCAAAGACAAATGGGTACACGTCTGACTTCTATCTAAAGAAGCAGACTTGCTCTAATTGTGGCATTGCTGGTCATATTGCTAGAAACTGTCTTTATCGCCACTATGAGCCCTACTATCCGCAAAGTCAAAGGGTTTCATCTCAGGAGTCAGTTGAGTCTAAGCCGATGATGGTGCAGAAACCTAAGGCAATGAAGACTATTACTCCTAAGGTTAAACCTTCTGATCAACATTAGGGTGTTGCCAAAGCTGAAAGAAAATCTTTAAATCAAAATAACAGCTTTCCAAGTTACCAAAATTTCCAAAAACAGGTGAAGAAACCATTTTCAAAACAAACAAAGTCTGAAAAACCCAAGGTTACCCCTCCCAAGGTAACTAAAACTGTTTTGAAAAATGATTTTAAAATGAAGAAGGTTGAAATACCTAAAGTCACAACTCCAAAGGTGACTAAAACAAAAACTGTTTTGAAAAATAAATCTAAAACAAAGAAGGTTGAAATACCTAAAGTCACAACTCCAAAAGTGACTAAAACAAATGTTAAATCACCTGGAATTTGGAAACCAAAAATCAAGGCAGCTCCATCCCAACTTCCTGATTTTTCAAAGGGGATGGTCTTACAAGAAGTATCCTTTATTGATTCCTCAGGTGTACCCAGAAAAACAATGGCCTGGGTACCATTAGCTAACTAATCTCTCACTCTGTGTAGGAACGATCAAGGAGGATTATCACTAACGTTTTTATTACTAATTTGTTTGTTGATAAGTGATTGTTCCAGGCACAATTTAGGAGGCGTATCTTCATGTCATGTCAAGTAATCTATAAATGGAAGGTATGTCTCATTGAGAGGTAAAAGGTCGAAATCAGCATGAAAGGTACTGTTCTTAACTTGGTTGTTTGAATGATGAGGCAACAAAGGGTCTTTTGAGTCAAACCTATTTCATTAAAGTTTCATTTGAGCAGTTGATTGATTATGTGTTTGACCTCAAATGAAATGAAGCGCGCATGGCATGAAACCCAATTTTCTCAAAATTTTCAAATCAAAACTTTGAAAGTTAGCTTGGCCAGATATTTGCAAAATTTTGTGTTTTGTTCTTTTAAGTGTGTTTGTGTGTTTTATTTTTATCGTTTAAAAAAAATATTGAAAAATGATGTTCACAAGATTGTGACATTAGAAATCAAAAAGCAAGGGGAAGAAATGTAAAGATGAAGAAAATGTTGACTCCTCAAAATTGTGTGCTTTTCATTTTCAATTTCATCTACTGTCATAGGCTTTACTCCAACCAAGACACTATCTAAAGGAGGTCCTTCTTCATGCATTTCCGATGCAGATCTATCTATCTGATCCTCCTCTAAGATCATTCCTATCACATCTCTAGTTTTATCTTGAGGAACAACGTTCTTGTTAGCAAAGCTAATTCCTATTCCACCTTTATCCTTACCCATTCTAACCTCAGTTATGCAAGTATCTAGAGATTTACTAGCCTGTAACATTCTTTTGCTTCTCATAAGGTTTACAACACGATATTTGAAAACCCCTCAGTTGAAGAAGTGTCTGGTATGATCCATGAATAATATCAGTTTCGAGGCAAGTGTGTTCTTAATTTATGTAATTAGGTTTTAATTGTTTTATATTTTTATTTATTTATTTATTTATTTAACTCTTTAATAGTTTAAATTTTTTTTTAATTTTCTTTTCTTGATCATGATCAGTTATTCGGGGTTGAGTCTGAGGGGAAGCTTCGTAAAATTCTCAAGTGATAAAAACTTAACAATTCTATGAGAATTTATTTTTTATAAAGTTTGGGTGTTGTTTTAAATGTTCTTTGAAAATGAAGGGGTCAAAATGAAAAATTTGGGGATATATAACCCTTGTTTCCGATTTGCTTTTCGCATTTACGATTTCAGCCCCTTCTTCGTTTACGACCCCTCTGCAGAAAACCCTAATCCACCGCCGTGCCTCGTCGGAAACTGCGTTTCCAGCCGCCTCCGACCACCATAACGCAATCCGTCTACACCATCATCTTCATAATCCTTTTCGGACCAGAAAACCTCAAAAACCCCTTGTTTACATCAGATCTGTCGGGGATTTTTTCGACTTTTCGATTCAAACCCTAAATTTCAAGTGTCACTGTTTTCAAGCGAATTTCTCGGTGTTTTGTTGTCGGATTTGTGCTTAGAACTCAGTAAAGGTAGTTGTTTGTGATTTTATTGCATATTGATGTGATTAACTGCGTTTACGATAAGTTGCAGGCTTCATCCATGGCGGTATACGGTGTTTACGACCGTCACAATGAAGAAGATGAAGTTCAGGGGTTTACGATGGGTGTTTACGAGTAGATGATTACGATTGGCGTGTTTACGATTCTCGCAAACGACAAAACTCATTTTCGATTGAGTTTGGGCCGTTTAAGGCGTTTACGATTGGACCTCTTGATTACGATTGGGCCTAAAATGAAACCAGTCGTGAACCCATTTAAATAATTGTAAACCCAGTTACAGGAATCGTAAACTCATTGATGGATCGTAAACCCTCATAAATTGAAAATTAATATTTTAAACACTTAATAAATTTTGAGAATCTTATTAAAAGTGATCGTTTTTGATAAAATTGATGGTGTGTTGTGAGCGTGTGCTTAATTCAATTATTTTCCCTAAAAGTTCAAATTGAACTATGTGTTCTTCAAAAGTAAAATGTGATCTTCAAATTGAACAACATTAAGGGTTAATAATCATAATTGCACTTAATGAACAAATCTGATTCATATGTCTTGTCTTTCTCAGATGGCAGAAGAGATGCTTATCGAAGACATAAAATATGAGCAGGATCACTGTATGCCTGCTTATCTGGAAGACCCGCCAGAAAAACACATGGAGTTATTTTACTCTCTGGTGGCTGGTATGAACACTTGCAAAATCAACCACGCCCTGAGGACGAATGTACTCATAGATGAGATGCTGGTCAGGGAATTTTGGGGTACTGCTAGGGCAAATTCCGACAAGACGAGGATTACCGCAACGGTCAATAATAGACAAATTGTTATTGAGGAAGAAGATATAAGGCAAGGGCTGAACATTACTGATGATGCTTCACATCCTATCAAGTATCCGAATGAGGTAGTTCTGGCAGGGGCGCAATCAATGGGGTATGAAGGAAAATTTCCGCCCATCTTTAAGAAGCTTCTGCCGCACTACTGGAGGTGTCTGGCGCATTACATGCAGAAATCTTTCCTTGGGAAAAGAACGAGCTTTGATCAGTTAAACCAACTTCATGGAACTGCCTTCGTTGCCTTGGCCTTAGATTGGGACTTTAACTTTTCAAAGATGGTGCTGATTGATTGGATAGGCAATGCAGAACTAAGTGCCAGAGAACAATTTTTAATGACACCAAGGTTTGTCCAAATGGTGGTGATGAAAAAGTATCCAATGATTGAGGAGAGGATTGAGAAACTAGATGTGAAGGTGATGGACATCGGAGTATTTGGCCTGCAAACCCAAGATAGACCAGGTAAGCAATCTTTTGAAGGTAGACTGGAGTGGACTAAGAGGGGTGCGTTCCCAGAGGTTGCAAGGGAAGAAGTGATGGATGATTCTGAGCCAGAAGCTGACGTGCCGGTTGTAAATGCTATGGTGGCTGAAGACCAAGACTTAACAACAACTCCGGCTGTTAATGTTCAAGAAGAAGATGCAATCATACCCTCGGATGAAGAGAATGTAATGGATGATATTCTCGCTGGCCAGGAGATTACTGATGATGATATTTATGGGAATCTGGGGCCCCTTAACCTTAAAAGGTCAAGGGATGACATGATCGGATCGTCAGGCAGTGATACAACCCCTCCTGAGCTGAATCTGGATGCTGAAGATGTTCTTGTTGAACCAATTCCAGCACGTGAACCTTCACCTAGAAAGAGGTCAGATCCAAGAAGCATCAGATTCAAGCTATCAAAGACCAGCTCAAGCATTTTATTAGTACATCCAGCTGGGCCCAGTTCTGAGGGTCCCAGTACTCAAGAAGAAACAACTGCTGAAGATGTACAAGATCAACCTACTTCTGTGCAAACTGAAACTCCAGTTCTAACCGAACGTAGCCCAGTTCGGGAAGAAACTCAATTCCTGGAGGTTGATCATACCTTTGTTGCTCCAAGCCCTGTGAGAGTAAGCGCTGCACCTGTCTTAACTCTGCCTACAGCTGCCCCTAGCTTCAGGCCATTTCAAGCAGCGGAGCTTCCAGTAAATATGAGGATAAGTGCTGATCCTCAGATCAATTTCCTGATCTCTCAAAACAGAATTAGAGAAAATGAGATCAAGGCTCTTCAAGCTGAGAACAAATATATGAGAGAGAAGGAGGTGGCGGACAAAGACAGAATGAAATATATGTACAGCATGCTGGTGGACCTGAGGAAGAAGTATAATGAGTTGAAGGATGTTGTGGGATCCAACTCCTCAGGTGCCCCAGGTCAAAGTTCATCACAGGGTGTGCATGGTGGAGATGCAATGAATGAAGACGATGGAGATGAAAATATTGAGATGTCTGAATATGCCAGAGGAGGTAGAGTGATCTCCAAAGCTCCTGAAGGTCACGACAACTGGTTCCGAGAATTCTTTCAAGGACCAGCCCCCACTCAGTATGCTCTTGATCTTGGAAGTAGCTCTTTAGACAAAAAGGGGAGTTGTGAACCCATCTTGTGCTGGCATTACGACGCTGAGAAGAAATTATTTGCTGTGATCCGTGAAGGCTACAGTCCTGTTGAATATTATAGAAATCGTGCACAATTCCATTCTTGGACTGAGCCTGAGATCAGAAATCTGCTTCGAGCTCCTTACATAAACAGGTGGAACAGCCCTAACGGAGACCTCATCAGAAACAACCTGCTGAGCCATCTAGAAAACAACTTTGCAGATTTTGAGTTGAAAGAGGTCAGATGGAGAGAGACAGTGACTGACCCAGTGACTGGAGAACCTATTGGTGAAGCAAGGAGACCACCCACCAAACGTACAAGAGTTATCAATATGTTGGACGAGATTGTAGATGGTACCTTGGTCAAAAACTTTGACTGCTGGTGTTATGATCCAACGACACACGAGGTGGTGGTTCTCTGCAAGGCCCTGAGGCAGTTTCGCTTTTACGATCCGGTGGATTTGCTAAGGTTTGGAGAAAAGGATATCAAGCTGCTCGCCTCACAGCCTATTCTTGGAGATGAAAATGACTTGGAAAACGCTGTGAGGGTGGGAATCTTCCATGGAACGGCAAACCGGATTGTGGCGAACAGATGGTGGTCGAACAACGTTCAAAGCACATTCAGATTCGATCTGCTGCTGCCGTAAGTGGACTAATGGTTCATGCCTAGGGGAAGATTGTTGGGCTAGATTTAGTTAGGGCATGAACATTAGTATTGGGCTTAGTTTATATTAGTTTTGGGCTTGTTATTTAATAGGTTAATGGGCTTATTATAGTTTATGATTGGGACATGTGGGCTACCTTTAGGTTTACGATATTTGTATGGGTAGTATATAAACCCATTATGTTTATGATTGCATTAAGCTTTTCAATACAACTTTCAAGTTCATGATTTCTTCTTGGTTCTTCTTGTTTACGATCAGCTTCCAAGTGGTGTATCTCATTCAAGATTCAATCTTTATCTTAGATTAAATCTATTTCATCTACTTGTTTCTTGAATCAATCGTATTTGAGGATTCCGCACTCATTTACGATCATATATCGTGTAGGTGGTTTGATCTCGGACCTATAGTGGGATAAACTATAAAAAAGTTCTTCCACAAGGAGGGAGAAAGAAAGAGGTGAATACTCAAGCCAAATGAGCAAATTGGAATGAATCACTAAGGCCCTTATTTATAGCCTTGAAAATTTTCCTTGCTTTAGTTATTCCACCAATGTGGGATGAAACCAAATTTTTGAAATTCCATTGTGCATAAGGAGAATTTTGAAATTCTCAATGTGGGATAGAATATTCCCAACTAATCAACTATTGATTAATTGTTATTCAATCCCTCTATTAACCAAACCGTTAACTAGCCTCCTAATTAGTTTCCTTTAATTATTAAACCATAATAATTAATAAACTAATTTTTTTTCTTTTTCCTTTATTTATTAATTCTACTTTTATCGAGTCTTGAGGGCAACCCAAAAGGACTATGCTGCTATCAATTATAGTTATGGGGTTAGACACTCAATCCAACAGTCTGGTCATCAAATAATCGTAGATTTGTTGCCAACGTCTTTGGGAGGTATTGATGTTATTATTGGAATGGATTGGTTATAAAATCAGCAGGGTGAAATCGTATGCCAAGAGAACATGGTTCGGATTCCTCTTTCGGATGGTGAAGTTTTGACGATTTGAGGCGAGCGAAGCGGACCAATGGTTGGAATCATTTCATTTCTCAAGGTGCAGAAGTGTCTGTGAAAGGGTCATGTGGCTATCTTAGATCACGTCATTGTGGGGGGTGACAAATTCTCGGGCCTCGATGGATTCAACTTTGACTTCATCAAACACTTCTGGATCCTCAAGGTGGTTTAAACATGTTGCACGAAGAAGGATCGCTTAGCAAGTGTTGCATATCCTCATTCATTTGTCTCATCCCCAAAACCTTGGATCCTCAACATTTTGGGGATTTTAGACCTATTACCCTCCTCGGATGTATATCTAAGGTTGTTAAGGTTTTAGCTAATCGTATGAGAAAGGTGATGAATAGTATTATCTCGAAGATCCAAATGGCTTTTGTAGCTAGTCGTAACATCATGGGTGGCCCGTTGATAATCAACGAGATTTTATCTTGGTTGAAGAGGAGTACACTTGAAGCCATGCTTTTTAAAATCGACTTTAATAAAGCTTATGATTCTTTAGAATGAGAGTTTTTGGACTCCATCCTCGTTCAAATGAATTTCCAACGAGCTGGAGGAAGTGGGTAAACGGGGTGTTAAAGGCTTCGCGGTCCTCGATGCTTATTAATGGATCGCCTTACTTATTAATTGTGGTGATGGAGGCGTTTCATTGGATGATGTCTAGAGCCTCTTGTTTGGGTATATTTCATGGTATCCAACTTCCTTCAAATGGGGCAAATATATCTCGCCTTTTATTCGCGGACGGTGTGATGATTTTGGGTCAATGGACATCAAACAATTTCATTAATTTGAGGCGTCTTCTTTGGGGCTTCTTCCTTTTATCGGGTTTATGTGTCAACCTCCATAAATGTGGAGTTGCCTGTATTAATGTGGAAACTTCGGAAATAAATTCCAAGGCGGCGATGTTGGGATGCATAATATGTGATTTTCCTTTTAAGTATCTTCGATTAATTGTGGATGCTAATATGAATTTGAAGAAACATTGGGGCAAAGTTATTGACGCGTTTCACAAGCTTTTTTCGGAGTAGAAAGCTAAACACCTATCTATCAGGGGGTCGTTTGGTCCTCGCTAAGGCGGTGTTGGATTGTCTCCCGACATATTTTTTTCCCTGTACCGGGCTCCCAAAATCATGCTTGATACGTTAGGAAAAAAAATCCGTTTTAACTTCCTTTGGGGTGGTGGTAAGGATGAATCAAAGATCCATTAGGTGGCTCGTGAGAAAAATTCTCCAACCGAAAGAAAGTGGTGATCCGGGTCTAGATTCTTTCGAGTCCATTAATAAATGTTTACTCGCTAAATGGGCATGGCGCTTTTAAAACCGAGCCCAATAGGTTGTGGCGAAGAGTAGTAGCTTGCATCCATTCTCGGTTTACCAACTACTCA
>JBCNJP010003443.1:0-17843 GCA_039602395.1 Deinandra increscens subsp. villosa | reverse complement strand
TTGGGACAATGGCCCGAACATACAGGGATCGGTTTGCCTAGTCGACTCAAATGTCGATAATCAACTATCATTGGGCTTAATAGTAACCTAATGGGCCCACACATACTATCATTAGGCCATGGGCCCAAACATACTATTAGTGGGCCTAGTCGATTCAAATGTCGATAATCAACTATTATTGTAGTAACCCAATGGGCCCACACATACTATCATTGGGACATTGGCCCGAACATACATGGATCAGTTTGCCTAGTTGACTCAAATGTCGATAATCAACTATCATTGGGCGTAATAGTAACACAATGGGCCCACACATACTATCATTGGGCCATGGGCCCAAACATACTATTAGTGGGCCTAGTCGACTCAAATGTCGATAATCAACTATCATTGGGCTTAATAGTAACCCAATGGGCCCAAACATACTATCATTGGGGCAATGGCCTGAACATACTTTCAGTTGGCCTAGTCAACTCAAATGTCGATAATCAACAATGGGCCCACACATACTATCATTGGGACAATGGCCCGAACATACAGGGATCGGTTTGCCTAGTCGACTCAAATGTCGATAATCAACTATCATTGGGCTTAATAGTAACCTAATGGGCCCACACATACTATCATTAGGCCATGGGCCCAAACATACTATTAGTGGGCCTAGTCGACTCAAATGTCGATAATCAACTATTATTGTAGTAACCCAATGGGCCCACACATACTATCATTGGGACATTGGCCCGAACATACAGGGATCAGTTTGCCTAGTTGACTCAAATGTCGATAATCAACTATCATTGGGCGTAATAGTAACCCAATGGGCCCACACATACTATCATTGGGCCATGGGCCCAAACATACTATTAGTGGGCCTAGTCGACTCAAATGTCGATAATCAACTATTATTGGGCTTAATAGTAACCCAATGGGCCCACACATACTATCGTTGGGCCATGGGCCGAAACATACTATTAGTGGGCCTAGTCGACTCAAATGTCGATAATCAACTATCATTGGGCTTAATAGTAACCCAATGGGACCACACATACTATCATTGGGCCTAATATACTCAAATGTGGATAATCAACTCAAATGATACTTGATTAACTCTCTGACGGTGGGTCGGTTAACTCAAAACGAGTGTGGCTCTAGCCGGCTAGTTTCATTAACAAACCACGTAGAGTAGATATTCTAAACCTGCATATTCGATTAAAACCAATTATTACATACTCTGCACTCAGATTCATTTAAAAAAAATACGAACTAGGGTTATACCATCATCATTTCGTGTCTTCAATTGTGCGATTGTCAAGAGATTCACCCGATTGTGATTAGTTTGCATGCTTGTAAGGTATAGAATACAATATACGTTGTTACTATTTCAATAAAATTGCTGTTGTTATTTTGATTTGTTGAATAAAATAGCTATAGGACAACATCTTGAATTGAATCAGTTTATGTGAAATGGTCTCATTTATGTTTATCTCGTTGATCGGATTGCGTTATTCACTATTTTTCTTATCCATTTACAGTCGAGCGACACTTCAAAGATGGACAAGTCTTGGATGTCTACGAATAGAACCAAACAGGAGTATTATGACGGAGTTTATAGTTTTATAGAATATGCAGCTGCCAACTTAAAGAACCCTAGCAAAAATCGAAAAAAAATAGAAATTACGTGTCCATGTGAAAATTGTTTCAACCACGTTTTACAAAGCCTAGGGGAAGTAGAACATCGCTTGTTCAGATATGGAATAGATCAAACCTATACCAAATGTATACGCCTCCAAAATGTTATGATGATCAGGATTTTTGAAGACAACTATGAAATGGACACAACTGTTTTTACATCGGAAATGCCACCAACTGATGCCGTACAAACAGTAGATATGGTTGGAGCTACAAAATAAATTTTCACGACCGACCGTGATCATGCGAAGTTCAAAAAACTGATTGAGGATGCTGAGAAGCCACTTTACAAAGGGTGTCCCGGCTTCACGAAGTTGTTCGCGCTCCTACAACTTACCAACTAAAGAGTAAGTATGGAGTTTCTGATAAATGCTTTACTGACTTTCTGATTTTGATAAAGTGGATGCTACCCGAAGGTAATGAAATGACCACTAGTGCATACAGGGTTAAGAAGACGTTCAAAGCAATGGGCTCAGGTTATGAGAAAATACATGCATGTATCAACGACTACATTCTTTACAGGGGAGTGTACAACAATAATATACTTTTTCCCACTTGTGGAAAATCAAGATGGAAGGTGGATGAGGTTAAAAAGGTGACGTACGATAAAATCCCAGCAAAAGTGTTATGGTACTTTCCCATAATTCCACGCCTACAAAGACTATTTCAGTCTGAGACCACCGCAAGTCATTAGACGTGGCACGAAGACAAAAGAATAAAAGACGGTGTTTTACGTCACCCGGTAGATTGCCCCGCATGGGCTGCTATAGATAACAGGTATGAACACATTAAAGGCGATCCAAGAAATTTGCGTCTAGGCATTTCAGCTGACGGGGTGGATGTTAATAGAGGAAATCGACACCATAGTGTATGGCCAGTTTTAGCTGTTATTTTCAACCTTCCACCATCGTTGTGTATGAAAAGAAAGTTCATCATGCTATCGTTATTGATATCCGGAACACCATGTAACGATATTGATGTATATTTAGCACCATTGGTTGAAGATCTAAGAATCTTATTCGATATAGGGGTCGAAACATTCGATGCAGTTAAACAAGAAAGGTTTACGCTACGCCCTGTTGTGTTATGGACAATAAACGATTATCCTGCCCTTGATACACTTTGTAGATGTCCATATAGTGGGTTCAAAGGTTGTGTAGTGTGTGGCCGAGAAAGAAACCGTGTGAGACTTAAAAGGTCAAACAAGCAATGTTATGTTGGCTACAAACGTTATCTACCTTTTGACCATCCGTTCAGAAGTCAAAAGAAGCCATTCGATTGAAACCAACAGCTACATTCTGCACCAATACCTAATACTGGGGAAGAAATATATAATGAGGCCTAATGTGTTATAAATAAATGGGGTAAGGCCGGTCACAAGAATAATGCATCCGACATCCCAGAAACTTCCAACGGGAGAGGTGGGAAGATTAAAAAAAGAAGGGAACTCAAGTATTGGGTACATCAGACAATGCGACCAAAGAAAAACCCTACTGGAAGAAGTTTAACATATGGTATAAGGAACTTGAATATTAGCGGTTTAATTATGTCAACCATTGTATAGATTTTATGCATATTAGAAAGAATGTGGCGAAGAGTCTGATTAAAACATTGTTAAACATTCAAGGAAAGACGAAAGACGGATATGAGTCTCATTAAGATTCGGCCGATATGGGCATAAGGCCAGAGTTAAAACCTTCAAAAAATGGTAACACAATTAAGCACCCGCCAGCAAGCTACACATTAACACCGGCTGAGAAAGACAAGTTTTGTGAAACATTATACAACTTAAGGGTCCCACAAGGGTATTGTTCAAATTTTGCTAGCCTGGTTAGTCTAAAGGATAGGAAGCTTATAGGACTTAAGTCACATCACTATCACATGCTCATGTAGGAATTTTTGACCTTTGGAATTCGATCTATTATGTTGAAACCCACAAGATATGCTATAATCAGCTTATTGTTTATTTTTCTATTTACCTTCTCACTTTTATAAATAAAGGTAGTGTATCTTAATTGATAAATTTGAACATATGCGTGACCGTATACATTATATTCAGGTTTTGTTTCTTCTTCAAATATATCTGTAGCAAGGAGATCCACGTGGAGGAGGTTGATAAACTAGAAGAAATTTATTTGAGACTTTGTGCCTTCCCGAGAAATACTTCCCCCCTTCTTTTTTCGATATTATGGTTCATTTAACCGTGCACATTGCAAGAGAAGTTAAGTATGCGGTCCTGTATGCTTTAGGTGGATGTATCCATTTGAAAGGTGTATGAAGGTTATTAAGGGCCACATGCGAAACAAAAATAAACCGAGAGGATGCATTGCTGAAGAGAATGTTGCTGAGGAGACAGTTGAGTTCTTGAGTTGATTCCAAAAAGACTTGAAGACAATTGGTATGCCACCTAACATGAGGGACGCGTATGAAAATAAGAAGAGAGCAAGTAACAAAGACGGAGTTCCATTATCAGCGGGCAAACCCATGGACGACATTGCTCGTAGAACAATTTGTATGAGAACATTTCTATGTGCTGCAAAATACACCCGAGGTTGAACCTTATATCAAGTAAGTATTACTTAATTAATTTTATTTAATACACCACGGTGTACCACATATAGAAAACTCATTACTTTAATTACACTCGGCATAAGGAAGAACTTGAAAGACAAAACCCTACAAAGACAAGTGCATGGCTAGAGAAAGAGCATAGTAAAGTTTTTGCTAAGTGGTTATGAAAAATGGTACGTAATACACTATTTTCCTGTATTAATGCTCCTGCTAATTAAATAATTAATTTTATATTAATTAATAAGTGGAAGTTCACCCTTGTAACTAATATCGGGTTTAAAGAGAGTTAGAGGAATCGCGAGAAAGTGTATCAGAGACCTTAAGGTGGATTGCATACGGACCTAATACAAACGCACTAAGCTACTTAGTGTATGACATCAATGGATTTACATTTCGTACAAAACCGCGAGATGGTAAAGTCCACCAAAACAGTGGGGTTAGTGTGTGTAGCAAATGGCATGCATATTTCTAAATTAGAAGTTAAAAGCTACACCAAAACATCGTATTATGGGGTTTTACAAGAGATATGGGTACTTGATTATCATTTTAGAAGCATCCCGTTGTTCAAGTGTGACAGGGTTGACAATAAAAGAGTGGTAAAGAAAGACAGTCTTGGGTACACAATGGTTGAGCTTAGTAGATTAGGCCACAAGGATGATCCTTTCATACTGGGCTCACAAGCACAACAAGTTTTTTACGTGGCAGACCAGCTCGATAAAAAACTGTCAATTGTAATCAAGAATCCTCCTAAAATTTATACGGACGCGTGTGAAAATGAGGAATTTAGTACCGTGACTAGTTATGATCATGAAAAAATATTGCCACCTATAGAGAAAAAAGATTTGCGTATGAACGAATCCCCCGATGATTATTATCGCAAAGAGGGGCCTGGTATAACTATACGTACTAAGGTTTGCATTTATTTCTTTATAATCTATTGTTTGGCTTTGATAATTAATATGAAATGTTAACTTGGGTACTTGATGTAAACTTGTACAAGTCTAGCTGATGCTTACATTTTATTGGTGATAACTTCCATCTGGAATAAGTTTTAGATGTAAATTTGTTAGGTCTTTTGAATGTGTCATATGAGGCTGACTATCTGACCCAAAAACCCAAAAACAACTATTTATCTTAAACTGGAACAATTTACATAAAACTAATAAGATAAACAAACCCAAAAACAACAAATATATAATAACCATTCAACCTAAATCCTCATCGGGAACAAAAACACCAAATTCGTCGTTCAATAACTTGACCCTTTTTCTGTTCAGCTCTTCAATGAGGCTGATTATCTGACCCATCTCATTGTTGACGGACAGATCATAATCCTCATCCTTCTCCAAATACTAGGAGAAATATTTTGTTGTCTTTATAGGCTCTTTTTCTATTACCACAAGCCTTTGCTTCAACAGCGACCTTTGTTCAGCCACTATATCGAGGCGTTCTCTCTTAGTGGCTAGATTGTTTATCATCTTTTAACTTTTTTGAACTTCAGCGATAACCTGACCTTTAACCCTATTAAGAATCTAATCATCAGTCAAGGTGTTGTGGGGATCCATTTTTGAAAATAGCAAGGATGGAAGAAAGAGGCCGGTTTTGTGTTTTTGGTTTGGAAGGGATAGTGACAGAGAAAAGAAATGGCTTATAAGTTGAAAAAAAATCATTGTTATATAATCAAGGTGAAGTTGAAAATTTGTGATCATTAGATTCTTGAGATTACCTGTCTTTTCAACTGGAAACCGTGTAAACTTGTTTAAAATATTGACCATCATTATATCTTGAACCGTGTAATCTTTTAAATTTTATCTCTTTATTTTATTCCCATATAAACCTCCATTTGTTACAAAATTATATCTCAAACTTTTGAGTTTCTTACTAGCAATATCAATTCCATGGCTTTCTCATTTACAGAGGTTAATAACTGGAGCTTGTATCCAATGGCACAGGACACGTGCAGCCAATTTAAGAAGGGCAAGTTCGCTGACGATGTGTTTGTCACCGCTAATTTAGACACTACATCCTTCTACCAGCAGAAGATGGTGCACCTTAACGAGGAGGTCATTGGTCACTTTGTTGGTAGTGATACCCTAATGGCCGAGAGGAGGCCGCTCTTTGTGAAACTATGCGAAATACATGGCCTCAATAAGGAACTCCAAGAAAGGATTGATTTGCTTCGTACAAGGGTAATTAAGGCTCGTGCCAAAAAGGAGAAATATGCCGACAGAGCAGGTTATAATGAGTGAATGTAGGTGGCGTTAATGGTTGTGGTTTTTGGTTAAATGTATGTGTACGTTATTTTATTTTGATCTGTGTATGCAACGTTTTCATCTTCTTAAGTGAATTAAATGAATAGCCACTCTTGTTTTCAGTTAGTAATTGTTTGATTAATTTTTTAGTTAAAACATTGGCCCAATTAACTTTTTCAGTTAGTAATTGATTGATTCATAATAAAATACAAAAAATAAGAAAAGAACAACAATAAAACATTCATTTGGTTAAAGTAAAATAGTTGTGTAGCTCGATATGTAAGCAAATCAGTTCTTAAGCTAATGGTCGCAGTTTCGAGGCCCCCGTTGCTGCCATGTTGTTTAATATTAAAACAGCCCACAGTTACCTCAAAAGAAAAAAAACAAAAAATAATAATGTGACTTAAAAGATTCGAACCCGCGTGGGTTGTCTAATAGAACCTGAGCTTTACCAATTGATCTAGTTGAATTGATTGTAAGTAATTGAAATTTCATGTATATAATTAATAACTGAAATAAAATAAATGGTGCCCCCTTTGAGTCAGGACCCGGAGAAGTTGTGTTGGCCCTTAGCCCATTAACGTTTTATGTCTAGAATTAACATCAGTACCCTAACCCTTTCAATTTGACCGATCTCACATTTAGTGACACACCTTCCTCCCATCTCGTATTTCATATCAACCAAAATCACTAGCAATTCGTTTTCCTAATGGCTAATCAAGGTATTTTATTTAATGTAATCATCATTTTTTTAAAGCCTGATGTATATTTGAAGTGTTGATAACAAATGCAAGATATTAGATGATTGGGTCTGAATTGTTAATCAAGAGCTTCATTAGATGAATTGAGATCAATGAGTAAAACCGTTTGAATCGGTGTGGGTATAAGTAGTTTTACTCATTAGATGCTTGTCACGCCCAATCAAACTAGTACTTATAATAACTAGTTATATTTGGATTTGTCATTTTAGTGATGTGTATTGGTCCTCTAAAGTTTTATAATTTGATTTGGTTATATTGGGTATTTTCATAATTAGTAATCTGTATTGATTGGTTTTATTGACAAACAACCCAAATTTTAGACCATCATCCTAACATTTCTTTTATGTTGTAGGTTCCTCTTCTAGATCAGTCAACGAAACATCAGAAAATTGCTTTTGTACCTATCTATTCAATCCTAAAGATCAGCATCTGGTATGTTTTTTACAATGTATTTTCAACTTTTTAATTAATGGATCATATATGGTTATAATTACATTTGTAACACCATAAAGTTTTTATTTATCATCTTTACACTAAAGTACCAATTACTCCCCTTAGTGATGATGAAATAAAACTTGTTTTAATTAACAACCTATTCATTCGAATGTAAGACTAACAATTAGTCCCCTAAGCCAAAATGATGTACAAGTTGTTATGATTGTGCCACCTGATGTAATAACTATATTCGTCCAACATGAACGAATCAATGGTTCAGTGTGCTTCATGAATGGATAGCAAGATGTGATTCAAGCTTGCAATCTCAATGATTCGGCTTTTCTGTTTTTCACTAATGTTGATGATAGATATTTGAAGCTTACTTTCATTGATGAAAAAACGTGTTGTAGTCAAGACTCGTTCTACGTTGCTTTTTCACAATCTTACTCTAGACAACTAGTAATCTTTATTTTTATTGCATCTTATATATTTGGTTAGTGTTTGACAATAATAACAATAATGACCCAACTTCTATTTATAGTTTTTACCGGATTTATTTGTCACTGAGAGGTTTCAAAATCTAGAGACGAAGAATAGGGCGACCATTATTGGTTTTGAGTGTCGTGAGTGGGAGGTTGAAATGGTTAAATCATACGGAAGGTTGTTTTAATAGAGGTTGGAGTAAAGTGGTTAAAGATGTCCCGCTGTTTGAAGGAGACATTATGGTGTTTGAAGAGTCTCCTGACTCTCTTTTTACCTTACTATGTATAAGCGGACTGGGTTGAAAGTTTCTAAAACTTTAAGCTAGGTACTTTTTTGATATCGAACGTTGTAACAAGATTGAACGTTTTGTCGTCTTATGTTATTTTAAATTACGTTAATGAATGGTTGGTTTTGCATAGTATTGTAAAATTTGGTTTTCATTTAAAAAACATATAGAAGGGTTTGAAAAAATGTAGGGGGGCTTGCAAGATTAGAACCCGAGCAACACTTTTATGTGGTATAATGAAAAAAAACATTACATATAGCACATCTGAGAGAAATGTTAAACCCCCTAAATTTCATTTTTCCCACCTAGTTTTTTTTCATCTCGTAAATAAAACTCTAACACCTAGTACAATGAACAATCGTCATATGTTACATCAAGTCACATGTTTTTGTTCATTGACCATGACAATAATATATAATTTGTCACACATCCAAGTTGAAAGATGACCATTTGTTTACTCTAATCACATGTTGTTTATAATTTTAATGACCATTAGTTATCAGTAGTGACACATCAAACATGGAACTGTGATCATAAACTTAAACATTTGGTAACACACATAATTAGTGTGACTAATTGACTTAAAGAGTATAATGCTTCAATTAATTATGTGTCTCTAAAAACACAATACTCACACATAAAAAAATGAACAATCACCATATGTTGCAAATGGTTGCATGGTTTTTTCCATTTACCATGACTAACACATATAAATGGTCACAAACTAGATTTGAAAAGGTGACACTAAAGATTCCTTAACAGTCTCATCTAATAAAATGAACAATCACCATATATTACTTCTCGTCACATGTTTTTCTTGATTTACCATGACAATAATATATAACTTGTCACACACCCAAATTGAAAGATGACAACTTGTTACTTCTAATCACGTGTTGTTTATAATTCTCATCACCATTAGTTATCATTAGTGACACAGGGAATTTGGAATTGGGATCGTAAACTTTAACATATGGTGACACACATAATTACTGTGACTAAGTAACATAAGCTACAGTCACACAAAACAATTGTTTAATGTCATTATGTTTTACATTTAGCTACATGTTTTTTATGTCACTGAATATGCTCCATTATATAGTCACATAGAAAATAAAGATACGTGACCATATTGCTATCAATAGTCTCATATAAACAGTAGAGAATTAATCACACATGATGTGTTGTGACCAAATGGTGACTTGTGGTCACGTTAGTTTAAACTGTGATTAATCTTTGTCACATACGCTTTGTTTAATGTCACCAAAGGATCATATCGTCAAAGCAATGGTGACACAACGCTCTAAAAACTTCATCGTAATATTCCCAGAATTTTTGACAAGTACATACGGTCACACAACGCTAAAAAAGTGTCGCACGATTTTGACGAGCGTGTGTCACCGTAGCCTGTTTTTGTACTAGTGATTGATCGATCGAAGTTTTTTTCTTGATGATCAGGAAATACGTTCATACAGAAGATTTTGGTGGCAAGAAAGTGGAAATTTAAAGGCAGTCAGGCCACGCTACCAGCTATGGTGGCAAGAAGTGGAAAGGTCAGGCCATGATAACCGTGTATATTTTTTACATTTAGCCACGCAAATCCTGATTTTACCGTGTCTATTTATTACCTTTAGCAACGCAAATTTTATTGATCAATTACTTTATATGTGATAGGAGTAATTAAATAAGTTCTGGTTAAAATGTAACCAATTAACACTTCTGTCTCAATGGTTCTTCTTAATCTTGTAATGTGTTCCTTTCTTTTGACTGGCCCAGGTTCATGCCTTGTTTGCTACATTTTATAATATTTTGATTGTCTAATAGTGGGATGACATGATTTATAAACTAGATAGATTTTACTTCTTCAGTAAATTGGAAGAAGCACAAAACCGAATGAACTAGAATTCCTCAGGAAGAAGAGTTCATCTGGATTGAGAGCAGATGAACAAAACCGGATGACATTTTTAGACAACTGTTTGACTGTCTTGGCGGACTGAGATGATTTATAATTAAACAGGATCAATTTTAGTTATTCATTAGAGAAGAAGAAGAATAGAACCGGATGAACTAGAGTTCTTCAGGGTGATTTATAATTAAAAAAAATCTATTTGCAACGGAAAAATTAAGATTCATGTATTTTTCTGGAAGAACATTCATTTCAGATGAATGTTTATAACCTTCCGGAACATTACCATTCGCCACGCATATAATTTCATACCGTGACCATAATCATCTACTATTTAGTCATACAACGTACTAACAGTGTCCATATGTACTAGCTTTTAACCACATAACTAAGTAAAAATAGTGGTCATTGCTCACATTTAGCCACACATAATATATACTTAATAGTTTTGTTTTTTTTAATTTACTAAGTAATAAAATCTACTATTCTGTCACACAAAATTATTTAAGCGTGGCCATACATTCCTTTTTTGTCACACGAATAAAAAATCATAAAAATTCCGTGTCCGTTTGTGGCATTTCGCCACTCTTTTATAAGTGTGACAAATAAGTGCCATATGTTTTTGTAAAACAGTGGCTAAAGCCACTGCACCTAATTGTTGTTGTCAAATAAACAAAAAAATACATGGCTAAAAGGGTCCAAAGGCTATATATTTGGCCACGGGTACAAAATATGTGTGGCTAAAACTAGTGTTTCTTACCTTTGTCACGTTTTTTTTCAAAACAATGGCTATGCGTTCAAAAAAAAACCGTGGCTAAAACCATTTTTTGATGTAGTGAGGATAAAAAAAATGAAATATAATAACGTTCATTCAAATCTCTCAAGGTCAAGGCTGATCGCATCATTTTCCTCTAATCTGGTCGGATGATTTCTCGACCCTGTAAGTTTGTAATTTCATTTCATTATGTGTTTCAAGGCCTTTTGCTTTATAAACTATTGTCATGTTGACTACAGATCTGTAGAAGATAAAAAAAGTTTAATGTTCATTTTTTTACACTTTGATTTGATGTTTTTCCTCTCACTGATGGGATATGTTTTGTTAGTAACCGGTGAGGAAATATTCCATTGGTCAATTTAGTGCAGGTTGAATACACAAGTCGTGTTAGTTGGGGATCTTCTTTGATGGATAGTTTTTCTTTGAGTTGCAAATATTGTTATTAATCTAATGGATTTTCTAAATTTTTGTATAATTTATGTGTGCTTTCTATTTTATCTTTTTTTGGATCTATTAAAACTCATTATGGAATTGAACACATGAAGTCTGCATTGTTGTTTGTTTCGTTTTTTTTATCAAGTTCTTGATTAGAGAATTATCACATTTATTTGAGTGGAGGTGACTTTTATAACTAGGAAAAGATTGCGTGTCATAGTTTAATATGTAGATTATGTTTTTTTTTATGAAATGCCCCATTCAGTTTTGTTGTAGTTTTTTTTTTGTTTGTTTGTTTTTGTAAATGCTCAGGTTCAAAAATTTATATGTGTCCTATGTGTTTACTTTGATACGTGTTTTGCTTTCTATGTATTTGTATGTGTTTGGCATTTCGATTGGTTAATTAAGGTCTAAGAAAGTTTGGATTTCTTATAGTGATGATTATGTTTATAGAAGTTTTTGCATTGCTGTAAATATCGGGAAATAATATTGTCTATCGAACGTTTATTCCAAGACTTTCATTGATTCCAACAGATAAGCGGATTGCTTTCAAATTTCAAAGAAGGCAATTTCCAATTTCGGTTTGTTTTGCAAGACCGTAAACAAAAGCCAAGGTCAATTGTTGTCTATAGTTGGACTATATTTAAAAACCGAGGTGATTACTTTGTGTACTCGTCTTATATAACAAATGAACATTCGGAATGAACATCGATAGTGTTTATATGTTGACACAATAATGAGAATCAAAGAGCATAGATATGAAGAACATGATAGATAAAGTGAACGTAGGATTATATTGATAACCGGATGATTACAATTACCTACCTCATACACGCTATAGAATCAAGAACAAGGAAGTTCTTGAGCCCCAGACTCAAGAAGAAGAATGTTCTTGAGCCCTTGCAACTATAAATACTATCTAGACTCTCATCAGATCACTTTGTGCTTCTGTATGTTTCTGTTTGTTGGTGTTGGTGTTTGTTCTCCATGAGATATACCACATATATATATACTAATCTAAGATGGCATAGTAGTAAATATATTACTACAAGTGGACAAGTTGACATATACATTAATATAAGAATTAGATAGATATTGTCACTTGTGTCCGTCTTCTGTTAGTAGCACAAATTGAGTAGTCTTGACATTCATCGAGTTGCAGGATGGTAGAACGATAGCTAATAAGTGGCTTGTTGAATAAATCACATCTAATCAAATCACTCGGGCTTCACTCGGTCTTGGAAAGTTGGCGAATTTAATTCCTAACAGTCTCCCCCTATTTAGTAGATGGCATATTCAACACTTTGTGACATTTGGATGATATTTCCTCTTTCAGGTTGAGATGTCTTCAAGGATTCAATCTACTTAAGAATTCTACAATTTTTGGATGATAATCCAATCATATTGAATGTACCTGCTATATCAAACCAAAATGTTTTTTCAAACAAATAGACCACTTCATTTCAATTGACTAACCTCGCCTTTGTTTTTACCATCTTTGTGGCTCAAGGACGTTTCAAAGATTAGTCATTTTGCTCAAATTAGTGCAGAAAGTCTCATCATGTTCTTCTCCCCCTAGACTTTTACAATTGATAGCAAAAATAAGAACTTCTAAACTGGACTTCGTCAAACAAACAGAAAGTTCCTCCGGACAATATCGTGAACCGGGAAAAATTCAAACAAATTCGTTGTGCAATTCCCAAATAGAAACGTGTTATCCTTTTATCACACCCCGATCAACGGTATCGGGTATGAACGAGTAGTCGAGGATACATAGAATAATATCTAATAAATTTAAACTTCATAAAACATTACGTCATTTCAATGGCAGCGGAAAGATAGTGGAAATGATAATGTCTTACATTTTGGAAAACATAAAGTCTAAATTTATATTAAAACATAAAACGATTTATTTGGATAGGTTGGGACTATGACTCCAAGAGCAGATCCGATAACATGATTCAGCCCCATTTGCATCTCCTCCGAAGGTTTGCTTCAATTACCTAAGAAATCATGAGGTTAAAAGGCCAACATAAAGTTGGTGAGGTTCACAGGTTTATGACTCTACGTTTAAAGTTGGTAAAATAGTTTTCAGTATATTTAAATATTACATTGGTTTGCCGTTGTGGTTGTATGACTCACCTGAACCTTTATTTTAAATACTAACGGTTTACCCACCCATAGCATCTGTTGCCCAGAGATGTTAAACAGAGCAGAATAACTGACGTGTACCCCCAGACAATCCGGAGTCAGAAATGGAGCTACCAGTTAGGTTAGGGTTGTCAACCCAAATAGATCTATTCACTAGCTATCGTTTCGTACAGAACTAATTGAAATCAATTAATGGTGGGATACGGTTGTACAAACGTTTATAACGATAATGTACCAAATTGGGCAATCAGTAAGAGAACAAGTAGTCATACGGCTAACAGATAAACCATAGTATTAAGTAAAAGCATTTATCAGATTTCATGATTTCTCCCCCAAAGTATAAAACAGTTAAAGAAAAAAGGGTCGTGAAACTCACAGATTCAGCAGATAAGCGGTAAATAAGCAGTGTAGGAGCGGTAGCACGTAACGTCCTAAATAATTAAATAAGCATATGCATAAGGTCTATAATCATTTGGGTAACATAAGTCACCCAAGTGATACCGGTCAAGTCTTGACGTTTTAATCCCGTTTGTATTCGTTTGAAAACACGTTAGCTTGTATTTATTAAATAAATACTTTTGTGATGTTTTATATTTATGTTCAATAAATCTATATATATATAAAAGTTAAGCAAAGGCACTATTTTGCACCTTCATAAATGCTAAATCATAAATGCATTTTTGTGAAAAAAAAATTACCGATTCTTATTGTGTAATTATCACTAGCTCTTCAACTTCTTGCAACTTCACGAGTAATAATCAATATAATAATAACATCATAATAAATAGGTTAATAACAATAGGCTTTTGGATTTCTATGCACTAATAGACAATAAATATGACAATAAACATGACCCTTTCAAGTTCTTTTAACCTCATTTCAATTAATTCATGACATTTCTATGATCAGGCATGGAGGCCTCATTTGTTCATCCCCTACCCGCCATCTCCTACACCGTGTAAGTCATGAAATTTTTTTATTTTGTATCATCTTTGTCGACAACCCCCTTTTTGAGTCCGGCAGGAAGAAAATGTACCGCCGGAACAATTGACTTTTCTCTTTAAGTCTGGCGGGAAGAAAATGTACCGCCGGAACGATTGACTTTTGTTGCTTTCGCCGGCGTGAATAAAATGTAACGTCGGCGGCAAAAGGGTTTTTTTTTAGTTCGACTCTTTTGTTATTCTACTCTACTAAATGTTCTTCATTTTACATTTGCAGGTTCTTAATTCGTACCTTGTACCAATGTTGTTAGATATCGTTCGTTGCATGGTAGGAGAAATAGAGTGTTGTGTCTTCGTTTACACAACCGATGCGGGTGCATTGGTGCTTAGCACCAATTATTATGTCAGCCCAAGTTTCACTACATAAAAAATCCCATTTAATGGCACACAAAAAGTGCCACTAAAACCAAAAATATGCAACTAAAAACTGTTTTAGGAATGGGCGGGACAAAAAAATATGCCACTAAAAGTGGTGACAATAAAGCCTTTTAGTGGCACTTTTATTCTGCCACAAATAAAAAGCTCTATTGTGTCAAATGCTTTGTGCCACTAAAAGGTTATCCTACTTATCTATATGTAGTAGTTTTAGTGGCTCTTATTTTTATGCCACTAAGTATTATTATAGTCACATACACACACATATTTGCTGAGTGAATCAGACACAACATTACCTTATAATCATAACTTTCTGATTTATTGAGTACATAATTCTCTGGGCTCTCATATATAATTCTGATTTGTTGAGTGTATCAATCACAAAATTACCGTATAAAGTTATTTGTTATAAAAGGAATAATAAACTAAACTAATACTTCAAAGAAAGGTTGATTAAATTTTGATAACAAATGCTAAACTAACATTAAATTCTATAAATATATGGACGGGGCACAAACATAACCGATGAATAAAAAAGATCACATGAAAGTGAATCGAATAGCTATTGTTTTAAATGTCCATAAAAAATTGAAACCAATAAATAAGAACTACAAGAAGCCAAGAAGATACATGATACAAAAAAGATCACATAACATATAAAGATCCTAAAAAACATATTACAATCACAATAGTTATAACACCAAACTACGCTTTCTTCTTCTATTATCTTTAGTACGCTATGACTTTATTTTGGTGGGACAAGTCTTTTGTCATAATCAGGGCTCGATTTCTCCTGAGTGTCTATTTTCTGGGTGTGATTTTGTGCTCAAATGGTTCTTACTTATTGAGATTTTCTGCTTAATCTGTCCTGTTCGTGTGTAATCGACATTCACGACATGGATTCAGGTGCGGGTATCATTTAAACACTTAAATCTTGCTACTTTGTATCAATAATGTCAAATAAGATAATATTATACAACCAAATTACCATAGTACCAATTTGTGACAGTGTCTTGAGGCAATGTAACTGCTAATTGGTTACTCAAAGTCATACAGCAGCGGACCTAACTATTGCCCACAAAAAAGAAACATCTTTTTCTTCATTTAGGTAATTATTCATCTCCCAAAATTAAATCTTTAACAACTAACATTATTGCCCAAATACAGATGCTAATCATAGTCTTTAACTTCATTAATCTTTAAGCATGTCCACAACTCTAATTTTCTATCTGTAACTATTTGTCTATTCATAAGTAAATTTGATCATTAAGAAAAATATTTTATGACCCGTCGTTAGGACATATGTTCAAGGTTGTTTAAAGGCTTGAAAAATAGATCATGGTATAATTAAGGATCAAAAGACATAAAAAACAATGCAAGTAGATAGGAAAATAAAGTAAACTTGGACCTCATTACGATTTTTTGCAGTTTATTGGCACAAGAAGCAAATCTAACCAAATCCTTCCAAGTCCTAACAAAGATTAACATAATATAAACATAAAGTTTCATGATTTCCCAACATATACAAATTAAAGTCTCTAGGATGCATAATTTTACAACATACTTGCAAGGTGAATGAAATTAACCTAATATTATCGTCATCCTCATTCAAAACCCCAATCTAGCTCTTGCAATTCATGCGATTCAAAACAAAATCAAATATGCAAGTCACCACATAATCACAAACCCACATTTAATCAAAATAACGTATCAACTTAGGGTTTATAACCATTAAATCGAGCCTTAAAAACCCCCAATTCGAAGGTTATAGTCGAAGCTCATAAACTCAACCCTAATTTTCATTTTCCCCACACAAAAGAGTAAGGAAACTTACAAATAATCATAGAAATCGAATGAGGGTGTAAGTTCCAAGCCATAACCATCCAGAAATCGAAATACTAGGGCGATTTCACCCCTTTGCGACCACCACCATATGAACATCGACCATGGGGTCTATGCCCCTTCCATCTGATAGATTCCCCTCTCTGTCTTCTTATTTTCTAATAAACCCCTTCATATTTAAGTATTGGGGTCTGGCAAATTTACCCCTTTCACTTAACCCTTAACGCATATTGGAATAAAATTTGACATCTTTCTGGTGACGTTATTATTAGCCCCTTAACGTTTTGAGTTAGGATAGAAACCTCTTAAACGTATAAATACGTTTTACCTTTATTTCAAACCTTTATAACATCAATTTTCACTTAGTATTTTTTTAAATGCTATTATTTTTAAAACGACTTATTCTAAAGAATTAAAAAAATATTTATTTTATATATATTTGTTATTCTTTTAAAAATTGAGTTGTTAAAAATGATCAAGTATATTTTTATTCTTTTAGAAATTGGTATTGTTATTCTTTAAGAAATCGATATGCGTTAAATTTTAGGAATTAGATTTAGTGGCATATACTAAAAGTCATTGTTTTGTATACCCAAGTGCTGCATTATCTCTATGGTAACGTGAGGATAGTAAAATATTTTGTTGCTTTGTCAGGCGTGAATAAAATGTAACGTCGACGGCTAACGGGTTGTGTGTTTCTGTTTTTTTGATATTCCTCGGATTTCTCATTCTGTTGTACAAATATTTCTCCAATTTGCATTTGTAGGTACTTACTTCGTACCTCATACCAATATCGTTGAATATAATTAATTGTACCTTTCAGGAGATCATATCTTTTTGATCAGCTTTTACCTTTTTAACGGAAAAACAATCAATTTTAT